>JAKTSB010000004.1:0-266383 GCA_030579975.1 Blastobotrys buckinghamii (nom. inval.)
TTGAGTTGAACCAGATTATATTGTGTAAGCATCTCACAAATCTCTTACATCAACATCATTATAGTCACATTTTTTACTTGTAAGTATGTTACCGCTGAACTAGACCAAAAGCAGGAACTTAAGAAATTGATCACGATAGTGTTTGGATGATAGCTTTTAATTATATAGCTATTATAGCCCAGATTTTTATCAATGATATATATAGTGTGGAGGCTGAAAAATGATAATAAATCTAAACTAAAAACATCCAGATAGAATATACCTGCAGTGGTACCTTCTATAGATATATATATAGTGGTCCATAATTAACCCTTGATCGATACGTTGGTAATAATTGACGTGGGTTCTTCAATATGGACTTATACATATGAGGCTTTAATATCCTAGATTCATATACAGTATGTATCTGCGTACTAATAAAAACTTCTCTTACTATAGTATACTGCAGGATAGTGTTTATCTAATTAAGCATATCCTATGCACGGAATCGAGAGACACTATGGATATATATATATATATATATTATAAGTATGAGTGTTTTATGGGCTTTTCAAAGCATAATTAAATCGTATCCATGCATAATAGGTCTGGATAATTAAATACACATTTAGCTTAATCTGGCGCCACCATTTCAAATACCGATTTAAAAGTTTGTTCTACAGCTACAATAGGTCTATAGGTTTGCAATATGGGTTAGAATTTGAACTTGCTCTCAAAGTTTTACTGCAGGAGCAAGAAGGAGGAGATACCCATTGTGAACATACAAAAAAATGCCAGTTCTCAGGTTTTAACTTGATTAATGAACACAAAAACTAGAATTTATCAATATATGGTATAAAATTTATTTGAAAAATCATCCGGGTGGTAACGTGTCATGAGATAAGCAGAATGTACTATCGTGGTATATCACAAATTAATATATATGTAATGCTATATACGTTGAACTATTAAGTCCATAATGCTTCCAGCAAGCACGTTTCAATGGATATCCTGGAGTGCTATCACACTGAGTGCTATACTGGTAGGTAGCTATCCATTTTTAACCAGCTACACTGAACTCCTGAATTCTTACATCAATAATTTTGTGCCTGTTTCTCAATATTATTGAGAAATTGATTCTGTAAGGTTCAATCCATCAAACTTCAGAACAATGTCGAACTTTTGTACCTTGCGCTGTTAATAAACTCAAACTCAATTCTGTTTAAGTGGGTCGCTAGATTCTGATACCGATGATAAAAAAATCTCAGAACCTTACCTTAAAAATATCTTCAATCCCTGGATTGATATCCTGATTTGATCTAAACCCATCACTGAAGCTTGAGTGAAATAAATCTAGCAATTCAATTCAAATTACATGTATCAAATTCTTAAAATCGTAAAACAGGAGTGCACATATTTTTTATAAGTATCCGTGTGTGTCTAATTTAATTTAACTTACAATTTTTGCAAGGAATCCTTGAAAGATTTGCAATGCACGCATGAATATTGAAATCGGGTCGTGGCACAGAATTATTTGGTAGTTAGATCTGCTTAAATAAACCCGATGAACCATGCACCAACATGCATAATACGACCAGAATAGATACCCCTTCAAGAGGCTTGAAGGTTTCTGGGGAGGCTGATAGGCCAATAAAAGGCCACTTCAAGCATGTACATTGATACAATTAATTATGGGGCTCCGAGCATTTGTGGTTCTAACTAAATATTTTTAACCATCCGATAAAGAGTGTATACATGTATAGAAGTAAAAGTATGACTGCAGCCATGATCAAGTTGGTTATATGTTACTCTATGAATAGTTTTAGAGTTTTGAGTTGCTCATAAGCAGCTCAACTACAATTGCGCTAAGCATACTAGTTAAAGGGTTACGTTAATTGACCTAAGTCGAAGTTTTGAAGAAAATCCAGAGCTTTTGAGTTATTTACCGTTAATTCTGATCTATAGAACCAGTACGTACAATTGTGCAAGATAAAGCAGTTTAAACAACTTGATATTTTTTCCTTTAAAACAATTTAAAAGCTTTACTGAACTGGGAGAGAATTGACACTTGATGTGGCATTTTGCTTTACATTAGACTTGTATTACTGCAACCCTCATCGGGGTTCGGCCATCCTTCTATCAGCAGCAAATTTTTTTTAAAACAAAAATTGGACTCGAGTAATCTTTTGAGATAACAGTACTAACATTGTAGTAACAGTATTTTCAGCTAGCTGTAATGGGACAGTTTAATAATTTGAGGAAGTGTGGCTTTGAAAAGGAATCTTGAGCGTGAATATACATGTATTGATATTTGTAATTATAGTGATTTTATAAATAGGGTAATTTGTAACCAAATAAACTGTCATCATCATAATCTAGTGTACATCCATTACATCCTATAGCTATACCTATCTTATTAATTGGAACAATTGAACGCTACAGAATAATACACATAAAATTAATGCACCGTTATACTATAGTAAAATTTAAATTGTGGACACTTATACCATCATGGTAATGATTCAAGTGCAATCTATATCCAATGTTGTAAAGAATAACATCCATAACTACATCATTATCACAATTGATTAATGCGGCCCTCAGATTTTCAATTCGATTACATAATTCAACCTAGGTTGTAAATATGATGACAAGGGTTGAGGCACGGCAGCAGTGGCTCCTTAATTTCATCAACTATAGTTTTACATTATCACCCGGCCGTACACTATATATATATACACATAGTATAGTATACTATAAATTAAACCTTCTTAATGTTCCTTGGGCCTCAAGAATTTTAATCCTGGCCGTGTGAATCGCGTTTGCCGTAATCCACTTTACACGAAATTTGGCAGCTCGCCCAAAATTCTAAGGTACACCCTATGCCATAGCTTGAGCCGCGGTATTTATAAATTCAACTACAAAATAATGAGACGTTGTTTTTTTACCTTTTTAAGCTTCAGATCGTATCTTGATTTCAGATCTTAATTCTATCAGATCTATTGCTGATATCTATAGATTTCTACAGTATATAAAAATCGATCCTTAAATTTTAAGTTGGGCCTCGATTTTATAGTTTAGCAGGAATTATAATGCACACGAAATAGACAGTACAACATATGTTCAGCTGATTCTACTCGCAACAGCTATGAATTTCTACAATAACATGATATGAGCAAGCTATTATAAGGTCCCAGAATGTACTGTAGAATAAGTTAAGTAAGCCGTATTAGGCTGTAGAATTCATGAGTACTGCAAATTGTAGGAAGCACAGTGCAACATTCAAGGTTTCGATCCACATTTGACTCGAGTTTCGATCGAGCTCGCTTAGAATTAGTTCACCCTAAATCCCTACCGCAACCCCCATATACCTTCCAATTTTTGTTTAAATCAAGCACTTACTTATCTGATCCATATATCCATATATGTGATTATCCATCTGGATTAAAGAATCAAATTGAGAAATCCCAATCCCGATTTAGGTTTTTGAAAATTTTGACGAATCGAAGGTGATATGATTTTTTACGTATAGGCATAATTAAGCCATGGTGCAGTCTGAGACTGCAAAGAATCACGAAGCCGAGCCTTTGAGCTGTTCTAACACAAAAAAATAGTACTGGGTTTATTTATAAAGGATCAGCAGCTTGCAGATTTTAACACATTAAAAGAGATCCATTTTTGGGATCACCAAAGGGAGAAGAGGGTCAATTTAATTTTAGCTCAGGGTGTTTCCAGGCTTTCAATTTGTGGTTACCCTAGCTTGGGATTGTCTATAGTTACACTATTGACGATTTTTTAGAATATAATACATGGTATTTAATCTTGCAAACATTGAGTTTAGTTATTGCAATTCAATTGGACCCTGAACAAATATATAATGAAAGTGGAGGATACAAAGTTTTCTGTGCGATATTTGGATTAGTCTCCTTATTTGATTTTAGCTCATATTATTTTCTAAACTGATTATGCTGTTGTTGACGAGCTTTGTTGATTCTATGGTCAGACTTTAAAAAAAGCGCTTCTCAAGCGTCGAAATCCCATCCACAAAAATAAAAAAAAGTCAAGGGTTCATTGCGCAGTGTTAATCCCTACACCGAAATGCATGTCTAAGGCTTGAGACACAATTTATTGAAGCTAGGTTAATTTTTCCTGCACAAAATTTTTACCCCTTATTTTCTTTTTCTCCACGCTAATTTTTAAAAGTTCATCAATTGACTTAAGATTGAAAGAGTTATAATCCATCCAAGAAAAATGTTCAATGCATTTTTTCGAGAAACTTTAAAATGGAAAGAATAAGAGGCTCGTCTACATGTATTAGTAACGTATACATAGCAATGTGGTGTTGGATAAGTGTAGCTATCTATGACGGATAATCAAGACCAGTTATGACTGTTTATCAGCTCAATTAAGTCCTGAATTTGATATACCAATTGAAGTGCCGATTTGTGTTTATTTTTTGTGATTTGAGTGTAAATATACTGGAATATCATTTATTCAAGCTGCAAGAATTTGAGATCCAGTAATTCGTCATAATTAACCATCTCGCAATATGGCCGGCAGCTTGAAGTCTTTACTTGAATGTTACAGCTTAACTCTAAAGTCATCTATTATAAATTTCTCCAAGCGATTTGATAATGTGAAAGAGCAAAAGCAAAAAATCAATTTTTTTTTTTTTTTTTTTTTTTTTTTTAATTTTTGGCATGTACAGATTAAATGCTCAATTCATGCAAGCTGTAGATGTCCAAAAATCCTTAAATTAGATTTTGTTTTTTTTTCTTCTTTTCAATCAGATGCATGAATTTTCAAGGTTCTGCTCAGTTTAAGCCTGTTCTTTTCTAAATTTTTTTTTTTTCCATTGCCAGGATACTTCCCTCGCTTTTTGCTGTACGCCCTTGAATTTTTCTGAATCTATTCAACTTTTTTGATTATTGTAATCTTCTTTCTTGAATTTTTTTTTGTTCAAAATTTTGGTTTTTAAAACTATTCATCTATTCGACATTTTGGTTTTAAGTTAATTCTCAAGTTGTAAGAACCATTGACTTTTCAATCAACCATCGGAGGGAGGAGAATCTATCATACCACAACAGAAAAATAAAATACCGAAAAATCTCAAACAAAATCAAAGCGTATCAAAAGTGCATTAAAAATTTGACAGCCTGTACTCAGAATTTATAATACCCCGATCAACCATCTCTTTATTATAAGAAAGGAGTAATATTCGAGCAGTAATCAACACTTGTATAAAATTATTCAAATACATCAACATCTCTTTGATCTGTATTTTTAGTTTTTTTTTTTACAAATTTTTTTCTGTTCAATCTGGCTGGTCCAACGTTTTACCAAAATTTTATTACAAACATCTATACCAGTATATTGGTAACTTTTGATACATCAACAATATTTGAAACACACAAAAAGTTTCAGCTATTGGTCGACCAGCTGATAGAAAAAAAAAAAAACAACATAAATATAAAAAATAATGAGACGAATGACTTCAACAATGAATTTCAAAAATCGACATAAAGATAAAGAAATACCAACAATGAGTCTTTCAAAAGCTATAAAAGGAGCAACAAAACCAAAATCTGATCCAATTAAAGAGAAATATATTCATAGCATCAACATGCATCTACAAAATCATACAAACGATAATGAATTAAAAGAACTATTTGATTTATTAAACCCTCGTTTAAAGCATTGTGATGATAATCAAGATTTAGATATTATTGCGATCAAAGCACATTTATTATTTCATACCCATATTTTAACCGATAATTTATATACACTACCCAAATATTATTTATGGAGTTTTATTGCAACTTATGACGATAACGAAGGTTTAATGCCTAGATTTCCAACAACTAGTTGTAATAGATTAGCAAATTCATATAATAGGTATCTAAATCAACGACTGATAGACTATAAAACATTGAAAATTGATCCACTTCGCGAAAAGAGAGATCAAACATCAGTGGTTGATAATTCACAGCCAGTTGTTATTAATTTAGCACCATCCTCAACTAATCTATTAGATCAAGCACAATGTGTTATTGCACAAGTTCGATTAATTTTAGATTGTATTTTTACACCAGATTTATTAGAATGTCCATTACATTTGCAAATTTATAATTTATTAGCAACAGATCTGGCAACATTATTTAATTTTTTAAATTTAACAATTGTTCATGCATTACAAAATTTTTTCAGTCTTGCAAGACCTGATGCTGAAAGAACTTTATTTATTTATAAAGAATATACCCAGTTGGAAATTATTGATGAAGTTAGATCTTTTTTAAGTCTTGCCTCAAACAATTGTAATCCAATGGAATTACAAGTTCCAAGTGCTTTGCAACAAAATGAACAATCTATTCAACAATTAACTAAAGCTTTAGAATCTTATTTATTTAAACGTGATCCAGAACCACAAAAAATTAATGACCCATCAACTAATGACACCAAAATTATTAATCAACATTACAATAATTCCAATTCTTATGAAAGAAAAGGTTCCACATCACCACAATCTAATAATTATAATACCTATTCCTACAATTCTAATACTCATTCAAGATCATCATCATATTCATCAACTACAACAACCAAACCTAATTATACTTATAAAAATAGCACAATGTCAACAACTTCACAACAAACTGGTCATACAAGTATATTGAGTGTATCAGATACTTCACCTTTAAAGAAAAATGAGTGGAGTATAGGTAATATTTTTGACTCATTAGATGCAGGTAATGTACCAAGTTTGGAATTTGATTCTAGATTAAGTGCAGCAAGTGTAACTTCTTCTACTTTAATGGACTTGGAAAAACCTTTACCACCACCACCATCTCAACAAGCTACAATGAATGAAATATTTCAACAAAAGACTAAGGGTCTAATAAAGGCATTTAGAAAATAGATTTATTTTATTTAAATTATTTATATTAATTTTTCCCGCTATCTTCTTTTAAAGTAACAATTCTATTTAATACCCATTTATCATCAGTTGAATCTTTATCCAAACAGAAATATCCAACTCTTAAAGCTTGGAATCGAATAGATTCTGGTGATCCTGGAGTATCTTTACCTTGGAAACCTTTTTCACCATCAACAACCCACGGTGAATTGGCTTTAACCTTGAAAATGCCTGGTTCAATAATAGCATTATATAAAATTTCTTCACTATCTGGGTTAACATCAGCTAAGAAACCATCTGGATTATCTTCTGGGTTTTTACCCTTAAATAATTGATTAAATAATCGAACTTCTGATAATTTAACTGGTGATTTATGTTCTGGTGAATGTGGAACCCATTGAATGAAAGTTTTTGGTTTCTTATATTCAACATCTTTATCATAATGACAAACGATTTTAACAATTTTACCGCTTTCATCTTTTTCAACAGATTTAAAGCTAACATTATGAGGAACTTTTAATAACCCAACTGGTTGATCTGGAGTTAATCTGAAATAACTCTTATCTGCACCTTCTTCCTTGAAATCACTTCGATCAATATAAAACCGTTTAGTAAATGGAACATCATGTTCACCCATTTCTTTATTACCAGGCTTGAAAGGAATTGAAAACATTTCACAGAAATCTTCAGGAACATTTTCTAACTCAATCATAACTGGGTCTGGAATCATCATCAATCTTGGAGTATTATTTTCCAAATATTTTCGAACGGTAGTTTCGAATCTAATAGCTTCAATAAAAGTATGAGAAGTAGTAACACCTAATTCAGCAACGAAGGATAAGACTGCACCTGGTGGGACACCTCTTCTTCTAATACCTACTAAAGTAAATAATCTTGGATCATCCCAACCTCTTACAATACCTTCAGTAACTAATTTCATGATTTTTCTCTTTGACATAATAGTACCTGTAACATTTAATCTGCCATATTCTCGTTGAGCTGGCATATAAACATCAACAGCTTTACATAACCATTCATATGCTTCTCTTGCTTGTCTAAATTCTAATGTACACAATGAGTGACTAATATTTTCTAGTGAATCAACTAAACAATGTGTAAATTCATAAGTTGGATAAATTTTCCATTCAGTACCAGTTCTATGATGAGGTTCATCCATGACTCGGTATGCAACCCAATCCCACATAGCAGGACTTGGATTATCTAAATCTTGTTTCATTCTTAAAGTAATTTCACTTGGTTTATATTTACCATCTCTCATGTTTCTAAATTCTTCCAAATTCTTTTCAATTGGATAACTTCGATGCTCACAAGCCTTTCTTTCTGCACCTAAAGTACCATCTGCTAATTGACCTCTACCTTCTTTAACTTGTTCAGCAGTACAATAACAAACATATGCTAAACCATTGTTAATTAATTTCTCAGCCAATGCATATAATTCATGGAAATAATCTGATGAATAGGTGATTTTAAATGGTTCAAAACCTAACCATTCAACAGTTTCTTTAATAGATTGAACAAATTTATCATCTTCTGCTTTTGGATTGGTATCATCAAATCTCAAGTAGCAAATACCATCATTATATTTAGCATAACCAAAATTGACAGTAATTGCTTTTGAATGACCAATATGTAAATAGCCATTTGGTTCAGGTGGGAACCGAGTAACAACTTTACCACCAGTAGCAGCTAAATGTTCTTTCATTCTTTCAGAATTTGATTGAGGGTTTTCACCTGGTTTATGCAAATTACCTAAGAACCCTTCACTGAACATCGATCTAACACTAACTTGTTTAGTTTCATTAGTAGCAGCAGCAGAAGCCTTTGGTTTTTTCTCCTTTTTTGGTTTAACAGTATCTCTTTCATCTTTTGGTCCTAATAATTTCAAAACTTTTTCATCAATAATAGGTTTAAAAGAAGCTGGATTGGCAAATTTCATTTCTGGTAGAGCTTTAATAGCATTCATAATAATTGGAACACCTTTGTATCTCTTTTCTTCAACATCTGCTTTATTTTGTTCTAAATATTTATCAACACTATTACCAATTTGTTCATCAGTAACTTCAATACCTACACCAGCTTCTTTTTCCAGATCTTCCTGATTTGCATTTGCACCTTCTTTCTTTAAATAATCCCATGCATAATTTAGTTGAACTGTAGTTTTAATCTTTTGATTTTCAATTGCTTGTGTAATTAAAATTCGTTTATCTTTAACATCATTATCACAATCTTTACTTTTAGTAGCTAAAGTTTGAAATAATGCAATAACTTTTGGTGGTACTTTGATATTACCTGATTCATCAATAATTTCACATAATGCATTTGCAACTTTTTGATTTTTTGTGATTTCTTTGGCTTTGGCTTCTTCAATGCCAATTTTTGTGAATTTCTCAATTAATAAATCCATCTTTGCTTATTAAATTGGTGGAGGAAAGAATGAAGTGTGAGGGAGAAAAATTTCAGGTTGTTGAAAAAATAAAAGAGAGAGAGAGAGAGATCGGGGGATTACTTTTTGAGATCGCTACTTACACCTTTTAATTGTGTTTAAGCAGGTGTAAGCTCTTTTTCTGGGCGTAATGTCGGTGATCCGGTATTGATTGGTACACAAAATAATGAAGTAAGGGTTAGCTTAGTTAACAATAGAAGAGTCATAGAAACTAATCTCTATTCGAATAATCCATGGATGGAGAAGTAAATTTTCATTAATTGTTACTCATCAGGGATCTTTTACTAATTTAGTGCGTGTAAGTACATGAAGTCTTAAAGTTGTACTATTTAAATTTGAGGCTATTAAGATAAGGATAAACTCAAGAATAAAACAGGGGAGGGGTCATCACCTGTAGCATGCATGCTGATTCATCAGAAATTTTGTTGTTGATTTGCCTTAAGTTTAAGCAGTTAATATGCTTTAACTTTACAAAAGCTGACAATTTTTTTAATTCGTTATAATAGCTTATTCCGCTATTGCTTCGAATAGTCAAGCTCCTGTGGTGATAAGAATTTTGCCTGATAGCATGCATTCACGTTTCATTTGATTCAAATTTATAGCACAGAAATTTTTCCAAGCTTAGTTTAGTGATTTGCGATATATATATTGAACAAAGTTATTGATGTTCAATAGGTGCATGCATCACATATTGTTCTATAAACGACGTTGATAAATACTTATCACGCTTGTAAAATGTTGAATCTAATATATATCAACTTTATTGGAGTTTATGGATAGATAAATAAGCTAATAATAAATAACCTAGACCAAACTTTTCTTTGCCAACATGTCATCCGGATTGTGGATCCATGACACTAGCCTAAAGAAATCACGTCGTCATAATTTTCCCACCAAGCCCTAAATTTACGAGGCCAGTAAAAACCGTGCACGGCTGTGCAAAGAGATTGACTCAATGCTTGACAATCTATCCATTGTTAATAATTACACTTCTTGGACAAACAATTTGAGCATGAGGTATTTATCAAGAAATAAAAATATCCGGCTTATCTGGTATAGTCACTGTTACATCGACCTAATAACTAACTGTTCACATGTGAGCAGTTATAATTAAATAGTTGCAATACTTATTTTCAAGCTATATTTAGCTCTGGGGGGCTGTATACTCTTAGTACTGCTTCAACAGGACATGCAAGGCAGGCCAGGTTTGCTTACTTGGTAATAAAAAATTTTGATGGATAAAACCTTCAATACCGAAACTCCGACACATTTAATGCATAAAGCACTTTTTTGTATTACTTGACAACGGCAATATTATCACCAGCCTGATAGAGTTTTTTTAATTTTTACTTAAAATACCTCTTTTTTTTCTCATTTACCAATTGCCACAAAATATTTATAAACAGTTTTTTATTATAGAAGCATAGACCGGAATGAAGCATTTATCATTATTTAACATGGGTGAAGGTGAATTGACACATCCACCAGAAGATGCAGATAAATCAAAAATACCAATCTATACTTGTGGGTTTGAAGATGTTGATAGTCCAAGTGAATATATTGTAAAGAATGATAATCAACTGCATTTACCGTTTTATAATTTTCGACATCATTCACAGATGAAAATGCTAATGAGAATGTATAAAGAATTACAAGGACCTGGTGATGATGTTATATTGACATTCCATGATTCAACAGTTTATAGATCAGATTTATCAAATTTAAGAGAGAATAATTGGTTAAATGATAATAATATATCTTTTTTATATGAATATTTGGAGCATTTTTATATTCCAAAGGGGAATGAATCAATGTTATTAATTCGACCTTCGATGAGTTATATGGTCTCACAAATGCCTGAAGCCAAAGATTTAGTTGGAGTTATACCACCGTTGGGTGAATCCAAGTATGTTTTTTTACCATTAAATGACAATCCTGATGTTTCTGCTGTAGCTGGTGGCTCACATTGGGCATTGTTAGTCATTGATATTGAGAATTGTACAGGATATTATTATGATACAATGAATGGATGTAATCATAATGTTGCGACAAAAACAGCCAAACAATTTGGATTATATATTGATAAAGAAATTAAATTAATTTCCATGCCAACACCTCAACAAGATAATGCATCAGATTGTGGGGTATTAATATGTGAATTAACAGCATTATTTGTTAAAAGAATTCTGGATACAGAAAAAGAAATGGATATGGAGGTTGATAATGTTACATTAATTGCAGGAGAAGGTAGATCATTTATTTTAACTAATATTCTACAATTAATTTATGAAAAAGAAAAACATGATTATGATGAAGAGGAGGAACAAGATAGTGATAGTGATTCAAGACATAAACGATCATTATCATCAAGTAGATCTTCAAATTCAAGGTCAAGATCAATATCCAGGTCATTATCAAGATCAAGGTCAAAGTCTCGTTCACAATCAACATCAAAGCATAATACATACTAAAAAAAAAAAAAAAAAAAATAAATAAAAAATTGCATAACTATAAATAGAACTTTTCATTAATTAAACACGACAATTTGATAATTGGAAAACCAAAATATCACTTGCACCTCTACTTGTTAATTGATCCATAACTTCAGCAACCTTCTTTTGTTCAACCATACTTGAAACAGCAACCCAACCTTCAATTTCTAATGGAGAAACAGTAGCTGCTTGTCTACCTGGAGTAATTTGTAATAATTCTTTCAAATTATCTCTTGGGGCATTGTAAGTACATAAAACATATTTTTTAGCAGCCAAAACACCTTCAATTCTTGAAATAATAGTATTAGCTAATTCTGGGTGTAATGCATTATCATTTTTAGAACCAATTAAATGAGCACTTGTTTCCAAAACGGTATCAGTATCTCTTAATCCTGCAGCTCTCATAGTTTCACCAGATTCAACCAAATCAACAATAGCATCTGCAATTCCTAATGCAACTGCAGCTTCAACTGAACCACCAACATATTTGATATTAGTATCTAATTTTTCACCAGGTTGTTTACCTTCTAATCCTCTAAAATATTCTTCAGTTAATGTAGTAAAACTTGTAACAATATTCTTACCAATTAAATCTTTAGCACCAGTATATTCAGATTTTGCTGGAACTTGAACTTGTAATTTACATTTACCAAAATTTAAATCTAATAAATTCTTGACATCTTGTTTACTTTCTGCAACTTGATCAATACCAGTGATACCCAATGAACATCTACCTTCGCCAACAAAACGTGGAATATCTGCTGCTGGTAAAAATACTAATGCAATAGGTAAATTAGTTGAAATTGCAATATCTAATCGATTTGAACGGCGAAACTGAATATCTGCACCTTCTAATAATTGAATAGCTTTTTCATAAAGTCTACCTTTCTTTGGAACTGCGAACAATAATCTATCGGTTAGGTGGTTAACTAAATCCATCTTTATTTATCTTAATATGTGTATGTCGTGTGGTCAAGATACTTTGGGAAATCTATTATCCAAATTGCGTATACTATTATATTATTGATTTGGAAATTTGAGATTTGACTCATTTTTTTTTTTTACTCAGTCATAAATTTTCTACTACAGTTAACGTTTGAAGGATTTTGAAAATTTCATCACGTATTTTTTCTACAGCAGTGATTCTAAGCAGAGGAATAAAAAGCTTAGCAATCTATCTTGCATTTTACTGCACCCTTACAGCAAATGCACTTTCAGGATCTGACAAGCCACATTGATATCTAAAAGGATTTTGATTTGTAATGGATACAAATTGTTTATACTTATCGATTGTTGGATTGGGTTATTAGTATATTGGAATTCCAGAATATGGAATCAGTGTAGATTAATAGATAGATATATATTATCTTTGGATTTGTCATTACTGCTAAAGCTATATAATACTAAAGGCTATTGAACTGCTGTTGCAAAAGTTTAATTGCTAAAAGCTAAAAAACCGATAATCTTTGTAATTGAAAACCACAATTTGGTAATAGAAGTAAAGCTTTGGAGCTGTCTTATTCAAGGTACAAGAATATAATATTCGCTTTCCGAAAAAATCTGCCGTCATCGAATTAAACATCACACTTTAATCCATATCCAAATATAGTATATAGTATGGATAGTTCAATAATAATTATGAGGATCGATATCCTGCTTGATTTGTAAAATAAAAAAGCCGCATCATCTAAGGAAGCCCGACTTTTTATCATTTAATATACTTAGGCTTTTTACTTCACTATAAAAAGCTTGTCAATGTTTGAACCGAATTGGGTAATGGAGCCCTACTCTAAAAATTGTTTGGTCTGGAAAAAAATTGAGTGGGTAACCTTAAGCTCAGTAATAGTATACAATGTTGTGCGCGAGGCAGTATTAGCGTGCTCCTTTTCTCAACTAGAAGAATTAAAATTTTTTATGAGAAATCGGTAGTCGAACCTAAAAATCGGAGCACGGCTTGAAGAGTTATAACTGCTTGAGTTCAAGCCTGTAAAAAGCTGTAGCGATCGGCTCGGTAGGCTACCTATACGTTATAGGCAAAATTAGGCGTAAAGCTAGTTGGGCAGCACCAAATTAAGTAACCACAGTGTGTTTAAACTGAGAGAGGGCAGTACTACCATTAGTGCGAGAAATTTTGCATCACCAAAAAAATAAACCATCACTGTTCAGAACCACAGGCAAACGCTAATTACACACAGAAGAAATGGTAAGTGTTTAATGATATAGAGTGATTGGAATGAGATTGTTGGTAGATATTGTGGATGATATGATAATGTTAATGGAATATTGATAATATATACCGGCTTTATTGAAATGAAGTTTGAAGGTTAAAATTGTGTTTTAATGAATTAATGAAATTTTTATTGAAATTTTGGACGACAAAGTAAGAACGATATAATAGGGTATATCAGTATCGCAATATACGAATGAGATATTTATCAGTCTATGAATATTGCGACAAGTTTTTTATTCATGTTGAAATAGTATTTTGGATGGATTAGAAAATTTTTCAATGAATCAAGTTTACGAATACATAAGATACGTTGTAATCAATCTTAATAATCAGAAACTGTACAAATCATTCACAATACACAATACACAACACTCACAATCTAATAAAAAGAGCAAAACTAACAAACCACAGGACTCCAAAAACCCAGTCAAACTAGCTAAAGTCATCAAGGTTCTAGGTCGAACCGGTTCCCG
This sequence comes from Blastobotrys buckinghamii (nom. inval.), assembly GCA_030579975.1. Classification (NCBI taxonomy): domain Eukaryota; kingdom Fungi; phylum Ascomycota; class Dipodascomycetes; order Dipodascales; family Trichomonascaceae; genus Blastobotrys; species Blastobotrys buckinghamii (nom. inval.). The sequence goes on from JAKTSB010000004.1 coordinate 14,552, forward strand.
AGGTGGTGTCACTCAAGTCCGAGTTGAATTCATTGATGATCAATCACGATCTATTGTCCGAAACGTCAAGGGTCCAGTTCGAGAAGATGATATCTTATGTTTGATGGAATCCGAACGAGAAGCTCGACGATTGCGATAAATTGTTTTGTTTCAATATTCCTGTCATTTTATTTATAACAAACTGGGTATTTTAAAAACAAAAAAATTTCATCAAAATATTATTATTTTATATTTTAACGGTTTCTAATGAAAAGTGTAATTAATATTTTTTTTTGATAAAACAAAAATTCTTATAAAAAAAAAAAAATTTGTCTATTTCCTATTGTAATTATTCGTGAAATCGTTACTATATTTTCCTATTTATAAAGAAAACTAATGCTATAAAATGCGTACACTAATTATTTGATGTATTAGTATTAGAACCTTGTTCTTTATGCCAAAATCGCAACAATAAATCTGCATATCGTTGCATTTCTTCTAATGTAATCATTAATCTAAAATCAGTTAATAATAGAAACTGTAATTCTAAATGATTCAATTCTTCAACTGGTAAACCACCAACTTTTGCATATCTTGAATTTTTATAAAAAACATCAGAAAAAAATTTAGACGCTACTGTAACTCCTGCTATAATTAATCGATGAATATTATAACTATCCATAACAAACAATTGATTTGGTTGACCCATTGGAGGTCCAGATGAACTATCAACTGGTTTTTCACCTTGATTTGCTCTTTGAGCAATTCTATCAAAATATACTAATAAACTAATAAAAACTTCATTGGTTGTTGGACAATATCTCAAAATCCGAGATAAATATGCATGTAAACTTATAGCTGGGATATTTCTACCATGAAATGATAATACATTTGCAGTAAATTTTTGGTCACTTGTTAATTTTGGTAATTCATGTTCTGGCGGTGGTGTATATCCATTAATTGCATTATTAGCAGCCGAATGCGGCTGAAGAGAATCATTAGCATCAATGATTTTTTGTAATAAAGCTGTTAACATGACTAACAAATCTGCTACTGAATGGCTAGAAATATCCAAGTGTAAATTTGAATTATCATGATCTGAAGTTGGTGTTGTCAATGTATCTGAATTATTACTACTATTAATAGATGTTTGTAAACTAGGACTATTAAAAGGTTGTTGAAAATTTATTTTTGGTGCGTTATTGAAAGAACTTGATGAAAATCTAAAATTATGATTAATTGATGGTTGTTCAGATGGAGCTATTGCTGTTGTAATATTTGTTGTAGGTTGTGATGGATGAGGTAAAAAATGATGTTGAAAACTATTATGATATGATCCATTAGATGTTGAAAATAATCTTGGATCAGAACTGTAACTTACGCTACTACTGCGTCTTTCTGAAGGATTCGGTAAAGTGATATTATTAGAAGAATCAGTATTATTTTGTTCATTTAATTTCGATGTTAACAATGACATTCTCATTCCACCAGGTTTTGGTACAGAATTTGGTCCATCAAATGAGCTTGGTGAATATTGTTGTATCTTGTTTGGAGGTTCTTGTTGTTGCTGCTGTTGCGCCGCTTCATATGAACTACTAAACCTACTTTTAAATGGCATATTATTGTTTTGATAAGATGAATTTACACTTGATGGCTGGTTAGTATGAGGGGCGAATTTAGATGCAGATGTGGGACTAAAAAATGATGATGTTGATGATGCAGATATTGGGTTATTACTAGTAGATAAATTTTGAGTTTGTAGTTGAGGTAAGTCACGATTAACAAAAGACCCTGAATTCGTCAGTTGGTTAGGTTGTTGTTCAATTTGCTGTGAATAAATTTGTTGTTGTTGGGTATTTGTAGCCACTGGAGTCACCACGTGTCGTCGTTCAAAAAATTCTTGTCGACTAGTACTAGGTGATGAGTGTTGTTGCTGATGATGATACTGAATACTAGTATCAGGATTAGAAAGTGATTGTGATGAAGCAAAGTGATTTGTTTGCGAATCATAAATATTAGTGTTGTTGTGCGGGACAGGATCGGCAAGACCGTGTTGTTGTGGTTGGTGATTATTATTTGACCCTTTAAAAGAACTCTTAAAATTTGATGGTTTTGTACCGTTAATAACGGTTGGTACTAGATTCGATGTAGATGAAGAGAATTGATTTGATTGAACCATTCCTAAATTGTGGGTTGCATCACTAAAATACTGCTGTTGTTGCTGTTGATGAGGATGTGATTGTAACTCGCGCACATTCATTGGTGCTTTGTTGTTCTAGTTTTGTTAGTTGATTCTTTTATATTATTTTCATACCATTGAAAATGAATCTTAATATTGTTGCTTTTGTGATATTAGTGACACTGCTATATATAGTATTGATATAAAAAGCTCGTCTAATGTATTCTATTGGCTATTGGGCTTAATAGTATTGTGTCAATGAAGTTAAAGTAGACAAAAAAATATCAATATCCTGCTGTAACTTGAATTTTAAAGTTTCAGTTCTTTATGTGATTTAGCACTTTTTGTTATTAAACCCGGTGATCTCAGTGTATGACAGTTCTGATTTAAAGTTTCTGATTAATCGAAATTGAAGAAGTATAAGTAGAATATTTTCTTAACAATGAGTACTTTTTTTCTCCAAAGATTTTTATTAAATTTCTTGTAATTTCTTTAATAGAATATGTGTCGAATGGATAGGATATATTAACCGCTGAATTGATAATATCTAGACAATTCGGGGGATGTTATTGAGATTCAACAATTTAATTACAAGAAACAAATCTTTTTAATAAGCGCCTATCTATAGTACAAATTTAATCAGTGTGCGTGAGGCTGCGATTCTTTAAGCCCCATATAAATAAAGCCCAGATCAATAATTTGAACAATTCTCGTTGGCTGAAAGTTTTCGCTTCACCGTTTCGCGCCGCAACAAGTTTTCAGTCGATAATTAATATAAAGGAATTAATTAATTAAAGGGTTTGTTTTTATCAACGTTGGAGCTATTAAGCCGTCTCTCTCTCTATATATATATATAGGTTTAGGACTCTCAACGTTTTCTTCTGATTTCTTCTCTTGCGATGGATACAAATTAACACCTATTGCTAGGTGCTTAATACTCCAGGTTGAAGATATGAAGCTATCAATTTGGTATCGTCAACTTCATGGATTGGCTGTAACAGTAGCTTGATTGGCATATCATATACAAAATTTGTATACTGTTCAAAATCGGAACCTCAGTTCCTCAATATCTTCTCATTTTTTAGATATCTGAATGCATGTTTTATGAAGTCAAATGATTCGAGTAGTTAGACGTCATGTTTCAACCAGCTTAATCTTTTTTGGGGTAGAGAGAGTCGAAATTAAGACGAACGATTTAAAGTTCATCCTTGACAGCTGCAGCTAGCTATAGCAATAATCTATAGTCTTTTGAACTCTAATCTGGATAATAATTTCTAATTCAATAACTGTATTTGTTTGATTCTGGAAATTGAATCAATCACCATTGCAATAGCTATGGTAATCTATCTTGATAATAAAGTTGGAGTCAAATCACCCCAAATAAAGAATCCACCTTTTTGTCTGAGAGAGATGGCTGCTATAAGTGGTTTGATCCTCCGCCATAGTATCACAGCTTATACTTTGAAGTATCCAAGACACCCAAAACACAATTTTTCACATCACCAAAAAACGCATCACAACATCACTATCAAAAAAATCATCATGAGTAGAGCAGCTAAAGTCACATTTGCATTAACCACTGTTGCATCAATCATTACTGTCGGTGTTGTTCATAAAATTCAAAAAGAAGAACGTGAAGCATTACATATGGGTCCAATTCGAGATCGAGAAAGAGTTGAAAAGAAACGAGAACAAACAGCATTGCAACAACAACGAGCTGCTGAGTATGAACTACAGAAACAATTACAAGATAAATATTCAAAAGTTCAAGATGTTTCGGGAGCTCCAACGAAGTAACTCAACTATTTCATTAAAACCTATTAAAGGTACTGTACATTAACACTTTTCTATTTACTAGTAGTACGTGCGTAGAAATTACAATAAATAAAGAAACTAATTCATGCCTAATTTTGAAAATTCTTCAAAATATTCAAGCATTTCTTTAGTAATAGCTTTTTGCATTTTGTTCAAAGTTTCATCAAAATGACGTTGAGCTACACCAGGAATATCAAAACTTTCACTCATTGCAATCATACCAGATTCTTGACATAATGATACAACTTCTGCACCACTACATCCATCAGTTTTACTAACTAATTTTTCTAAATCGACATCATCATCAATTGACATTTTCTTGAATTGAATTTCCAAAATTTTCCTTCTAGCTGCATCATCTGGTGGTGGAACATACACTTTTCTATCTAATCGACCTGGTCTCATTAATGCAGGGTCTATAGTATCTGGAATATTTGTGGCTGCTAAAATAGTAACACCATTCAATTGTTCAATACCATCCATTTCATTTAATAAAGATGTCAAAACTCGATCACCACCTGCTTCACCATGTCCTCTTGCAGCACTTAATGCATCAATTTCATCAAAAAATATAACACTTGGTGCAGCGGCTCGAGCTTTTCTAAACACTTCTCTAATTGCTCTTTCAGATTCACCGACATATTTATTAAAAATCTCTGGCCCTTTTACAGCTAAGAAATTTAATCCTGTTTCAGTAGCTAAAGCTTTTGCTGTTAAAGTTTTGGAACAACCCGGTGGTCCATATAATAGAATCCCTCTTGGTGGGACAATGCCTAATCTTTTAAAAGCTTCTGGATGTGATAATGGCAATTCAATCGCTTCATGTAATGCTTGTTTAACTTGCTCTTGTCCACCAATATCATTCCAATAAACTTTTGGTGTTTCTAATACAACTTCTCTCATTGCACTTGGTCTAATATCCATTAAAGCTTTCTCTAGATCATCTTCTTCAATGAAAGTTTCATCAATTTTATTACTTAATCCACGTTGAATAGCTCTCATTACTGCATCTCTTCTTAATGCATATAAATCTGATCCAACATATCCGTGAGTTCTCGATGCTAATGATTTGACAAATTCATCGCTTAATTTATTTGGAGTATCTTTGAATTGTAAATTTAAAATTTCTAGTCTTGCTTCAACATCTGGGATACCAATTTCAAATTCTGTACCAAATCTACCAGGTCTTCTTAAAGCTGGATCAACATTATTTGGTCTATTAGTTGCACCTATAACACAAATTTGACCAAAAGATCCTCCATTATCCATTAATGTTAACATTGTTGATACAACTCTACTTTCTGCTTCACCTGAATCATCACTATCTCGTTTAGGTACCAATGAATCAATTTCATCTATAAAAATGATTGCTGGTTGAAAATCTCTAGCTTCTTCAAATATTTTTCTTAATGCTTCTTCAGTTTCACCTAAATATTTAGAAACAATTGATGGGCCATTGATTGTTAATACATGTGCATCTGATTCTTGTGCTACTGCTCTTAATAAAGTGGTTTTACCTGTACCTGGTGGTCCATGCAATAAAAACCCTCTTTCTGGTGTACTATTAAATCTTTTGAATAATTGTGGATAATGTAATGGTAATTCAATTGCTGATTTTATACTTTCAATAACTTTAGTTAATCCTCCAATTGATGAATAGCTAACTTTGGTTGAATTATTATTTATTTTAAGTGAACTTGTAAATTCAATTTGTGTTTTATTATCCATTTTATAGATAGGACTTATTAATTTATTATTTTTAGATTCTAAACTTAAATTTTCAATATTTGGTAATCCATATGCATCAGTAATAACCATATCAACCCCATCAACTTGAAACTCAATACCTGGTGAAACCAACCCCATTTCATTAAGTACTTTAGTAACATTTTTTTCATTAGTATCTTTTTCGCATCCAATAATAACTTTGATTGCATTTTCAGGTCGATTGGTTTTTGATATTAATACTCTATCACCTAATAATAATCCTCCCATTCTTCTTAAAGCTCTTGGGATTTCAATTGTATCATCTCTAACTTGATTAGTTGCTGGAGTAATAATCCCACAGACTCCTTGTTCACCTCTTCTACCTACCAATACACAGTCACCTGCACTTAACCCCATTGCCCGAATCTGATCAACATTATGATAAACTTTTAAAAATGATTTATGATTTGTAGCAGCTTGTGCATTAACTACAATAAAATTTTGATTGGTAGTATCAAAAGTTATGTGCTTTAATGGACTATTTGATGCACTATTGCTGATATTATTAGCACCAGGTTTTTTCTTAGGTGGTGTATTTAAATTAGCTTTAGCAGGTGGCATATCTATTATCGATAGATCAATAAATATTACGCCAAAATAGATTTAAAAATTTTGAAAAAAAAAAAAAAAAAAAAAAAATCACGTACCCGTTACGCTACGCTCCCAACAATGTAGATTTTTTTAGACGAATTTAAGCCGCACGATCAGGCATCAAACTTTTAATATATTGAGTTGATGAGTACTTATTAAAATTATTAATAATTTGAAAATATAGGTGATTGATTGATAAGAAATCTAAATTCGATATTTCTATCTCGTTTTATTAATATTGTTAGATAAGTGTCCTATCAAAACTCACCTATTGCTAATACGGCTGTGCGCACTACCAAAAATTTTCCCACCCCACCACCAAAAATAACAAAAAAATTTCCAAATCAATAAATAATATAACGATACTAACTATACTAACTATATTAACTTTTCCTCCAACCCGCATCATATCATAGGATAACAATACTTTAACATCTTAACAAATTCATGATGTCAAGGTGTGGGGTGGGCGGCGTACAATGCTCAAGATTCATGTCAACGTACGCTCACAGTATAAGATCCCAACTACTCAAACTATCATCAACTAGATCATTTTCATCATATTTGCATAACTCAATACATCATAATGAACTTATAGATCCCGAAATAAGAGATATAGATCGGTACCTTCGACATCGACAATTTGCATTAAATCGTTTAAATGAATTTGCACCTTTAGAAAGATTTCTTACTTCAAAATATAGTATACCAGATCTAGAGAAAATAGATATGTTTACACCAACTTTAAATCGATTTGATGGAGTTAAAGATAAATATCATCATATGTATACAATTGGTAAAACATTATTAAGTATACAATGTCAAAGTTTTATTATATCTGGTAATCCAATGGGCACTTCAATAGAAGGAATGAATTTTGATAATTATAAAGATGAAATTACCAGTTTACATTCTGAAACTACTATCAAAAAGTTTTTAATTGAAAATAGATTGGATAAATGTGTTTTATGTAGGAAAACATCTGAAGAAAAATATAGGATAGATTATGCGTTAGAAGCATTTTATATGTTGCTTGGGAATTTTTATTTAAGATATGGTAATGAGAATCAGTTTATAAGAGATAAAGTTATTAATGGATCAGATGGGTTGTTACAGTTATCAATGAGAGGGGATCATGATTAGTGAAGAGAATTATTTATACTTTTTGATAAAAAGATCAAGAAGAAAAGAAACTATTTATTTATTGCATTTTAATTTTCTGTGTATATTTTTTTTTGATGAAATATTATTGATTGTATTATATTAAATTTTTTATGTTATATTTTCTAGAGTAGAAGCAGTTAATCATTTTTAGCGTATTCTATTCTTTTGATTATTGAGAAAACTTGTGTTTATAGGAGTAATGATTTGATTACTTGAAAGTTCAACACCAAAAATGCGATTTAAATATTTCAAAATTTTAGAGATCCGTCATTGTCGTGGACTTCCAAATACAGCTAAATAGGATTATAAAAGTTATCAATAATCGCAGGAAGATGTATGCTTTAATTAGCTGTTTTGGTATCCTAGGGCTCTTAATAAAATTGTGATCTAATAAGGTTACAATTTTTATTATATTTGTACATATATATGTTATGTATTACTGTATTTTTTACTTTCAAGTGTCTCTTAATTCAAATTGCCAAAGAATAACTATCTGTAGGTTCATTAATAATATAAGATATGTTGATCATCCACAATCCAGATTTATCAGATACTCAATTCTCAAATTTCTCATACAAAATTATACCATTAATATAAACCCTCCCATTGATAATATTATCAATGATCGCACATAAGTTATTTACACATTGGGCATTTGAATTATACAATTGTGAAACCGGCAAAATTAACATATATCCAATATATTATAATGTTTCATCATCAAAACCTGCGCCTTCCTTTTCAATATATGTATTAGAAAAGCTCATATTTCCCACAACTTAGGTTCATCATCGTACAACGCAATGTATCTCAAATTCAATCCTAACAAGAAATAGATGTAATTAAATTGCAACTATTTTCAGATTACCCTGGTGCTTACAATAGTATGATTATGCATAGCCTTGTATATGGATGGATGTGGTCGTATCGAGTCGTATCACGAAAAACACGCTCAATTTCTAGGTCGTGACATTCTGGTCCACGGCTTCAAAGATTCAAGTGTTGATAAAAGTAGCCCGGTACAAGAATAAAATAAAAATCGGCCGAGCCGAAATCTTGCACCATTACAATTTCCAGTGGTAAGCAGCTATGAATACTTGATTGTATGAGATGATTGCCACAATAGATGTATGGAGCCGAATCGATGGATGAGAGGCTTGATATATGGTTGCAATTGCCTTATTCTATCAAAGTATATCTAATACGATTTGAACGGATTATAAACTATAGCAATTTATCATAAGCATATCGATGTCCTATAATGATTATCAATGATATTGTTAAAATTTGCTCATTACTAATCCTGATTCCATGCTTGAAAAATTTGTTGGTCAAAAATATGACCAACAACATTATATCCTCTTGAAAGATATGACCAACAAATTTATATACACTTGAAAAAATGACCAACAAAATTGCTCAAGCTTGTATTGTTTATATTTACAGTGGTAAATCTTTCATGTTGGTCAAAGAATGATTACAATGAACTGCGCCGATCATGAGGCTCGATCTGATAAATGTGTAATCTTGTCTACGAAACCCGGTAGAACCTTCATCATTACAATATTGTATAAAAAAAATCCCGGGGAAGTTAAGCCTATACCGGGATAAATCCCATCGGATCTTTTAATCTACCCTTAATTTAAGGGTCAAATTTAGAAGGAACATGCGCAATCCAAAACGGCATGACGGATTGTTAAGCCTTTATAAGAAGTTTTTACTCTGGACCTGGAGCAGTGTTACTGGAGATCCTTAGAATAGGACTAACCAGCCGTTTATTACAATGATTCACAAGCATCAACTTACCTATAGCAAAAAGTCTCATCGAAAAATAAGCTACATTTTCATGTCTTAAAATTTTTTTTTTTTTTTCTTCTTGACTTTTAAGGTGTTTATTCATTAACCTATAAATATAGAAGTATTTTCTTTCTATTTACTTTGATTTTTTTTTTTTAATTATCAAATTATAAGAGAAATAATAATCCAGATGAATAGATTATGATATTCAAAAATCAAATTTCAAAAATCACCAATATTACTGATAATATCAATGTTCCAGTATTATCAAGTAAACGGGCTATTAAATTAAGAGGTGGATTACCATATATTGTTTTTACTGTGGTAATTGCTGTCTTCACAGACATCTTTTTATATGGTGTGATTGTACCCGTTGTTCCTTTTGCATTTGAAGAAATGATGAATGTTCCTCATGATGGTATTGAAACTAAAGTTTCTCAAAGTTTAGGTGTTTATTCTGCAGGGTTAATTGTTGCAAGTCTTCTTTTCGGTTATGTTTGTGATAAAACCCATCAACGAAGAGTTTTTATGATTTTGGGAATGATAGTTGCAGTTATCGCACAAGTTATTCTATTAGTTGCTAGAAATGTTCCTGTCTTTATGGTTGGCCGTTTTATTACTGGTTGTTCTGCTGGTGTGGTATGGACTGTGGGATTAGCTGTTATTGCGGATAGTGTGGAAACTTCACAAATCGCTTATTACATGGGGTTTACAGGGATAGGTATGACATGTGGCTTATTTCTCGCTCCTTTACTTTCTGGGATCATCTATAATCGAGCTGGTTATGATTCAGTATGGTATTTATGCTTTGGCGTCCTAGGTTTGGACATAATTTTACAATTTTTAATGATCGAGCGAAAAAATCTACCTAAGAAACTAGCAAGGTTCGCTAATATTAGTCCAAATAATCAACCAACTGGTGAAGAAGAAGAGCAAGATGATGTTATGGCGGAAATCCAGGAAATTAATAATATGCTAGAAGAACAGCAAAGGTTGGCCCAACAGAGTGAAAAAGTTATCAAAACCAGCAAACTACCAACTATGATTCGTTTATTATTACTACCAAGAGTTGCTAATGCATTATGGTTAACATTTTCTTTATCGTGGATCATGACTTCTTTAGATACTAATATGCCAGTTCATTTACAAAATTTATTTAATTTCGACTCCATTGGATGTGGGTTAGTGTTCTTAGCTCTTGCAGTTCCATCATTTTTTGAACCATTAATTGGGCATATTAGTGATAGAATTGGTTCAAGGTATTTTGCTAGTACAGGTTTTTTACTTTTAGGGGCATTTGTAATTTTATTACGATTACCTGATCATCATACTGTTAATCAAGTTGTATTATTTGTTGCAATTTTAACTTTAGGTGGCGCATGTATTGCATGTATTTTCCCAATCATGACTGCTGAATTAACAATCGCTTGTGCTAAAGCAGAAGGTAAGAATAAGGGTCAATTTGGTAAAGGTAAAGGATATGGTCAAGTTTATGGGTTATTTAATGTTGCATTTAGTCTTGGTGCACTAGTCGGTCCATTTGAATCTGCTGGTGCTATGAATAAGAGTGGATGGGCAACCATGTGTTTGTCATTAGGAATTGTGTCATTCTTTGCCACAATTCCTGCTTTTTTATTTTCTGGTGGTAATTTGTTGAAAAAGTATTTTAATAAGAATAAACAAACTGAAGAGATAGAACAAGAGAATAAGGCTGTTGTTGGAAATGGTGGTGACGAAGTAGCTGTTTAAGATTTTGCTTGTATATAGATTATTTATTGAAACTAATATATTGCATTTTTATGATTATAATAAACTTTTTTTCCCCATATTTTCCGTACTTAGATTTACAGGCTTTGTAAGCCCTGCGTTTGTAGATCTCGCTATGATTAAATCAGTAAGCATTTTTCCACTTTCCATTTTTTGATCTACATTAATAACTAGATAAAAATTCAATTATTGTCAAGCTTCTCGTATTATTATCTGGACGTCATCGCTACTTTTAAGGTTTAGATACCCTTAAACTCGAAAGTTGAAAAGGTTAGTTAATACGAGTTTTATAGCTAGTACCGGTGGTAAAAGTTTAGATCCCGAAGTACCTCGACTTAAAATTCACTACAGTTTAACTAACTACATATATGCTTGATATTCACATAAATTTGAGCCCCATGTGCACAGAATACGATCTTACCAATCGCCACGATCTGCTAAATGCATTTCCAAACGCTTTTTCTTTGATTTTTTTTTAAAGATACTCTCCTTCTTTAAAGCAAAAAGCTATCCAAATAAACGCGTTTACCAGGAATCATCTGATAGATGGTACAATTTTTATCTTAACTGCGAAATTTAGCACACAGAAAGCCAGAATGAAAATACTGTTCTTTCTTTTGTAGCCTATGCTATCTTAGTTATTATTGTATAAAAAAAGAACAATTACTCATATTCATTCATCATATAAAATGGTCTGAATTTGACTTAAACCTTGCCCCTGTACTGTCCATAGTTTATAAGGATATTACAAAAGATGAAGAGGCTACCCCTGAATGATTAGAACTTTAATTAGGCTCACGGTTTAAAGCAGATGCTGTTATATTTTCTTTTTCGTTCGTGGCTAGTTCTGACCTATAGTACGTATTATTGGGTTACTTAATTATTTTGTTGCGATTTTAACTTTAGGTGGTGCTTGTATTTTCCCAATTATGACTGCTGAATTAACAGATGTCTGTGCTAAAGCAAAATTTAGAAATTAAGGTCAATTATATAAGATAAAGATAAAGCCATGTGCTAACACTAATATATATGATCTTTCTATTCTCTATTATATTATCAGAAAATGCATCTATTATATATGCTGCTATGTGCTCTTATATCGTTTAACAATATAAATTTGGACCGTCTTGTTATTTATTTTTAATATTCATTCAAACTTATCTCGAGTGATCATGTAATTCATAATCCAAGCATGCCTAGTCGAGATTATGGATCATTAAATTTTGTACTAAGGTAGTGATAGTTTAATTGGACCATTTAAATCTGTTGGTGTTAATAAGAATGAATGAGCAACTTTAAATATTGTGCTTAAGTTTGCTGCAATTCCCCGCTTATTTATTTCCTGGTGGTGGTTAGTTAAAATTTTTAAAGGAGAATAAACAAAATGAAGAGAATAAACAGGGAAACAAAGCTGTTATCCAAAGTAATGAGGATGAATTCTCAGGTAGTAAGTAATTTGGTCAATTTGCTTGTATACATAAATTATATTATTGATTGCATTTTTATGATTTTAAGCACCTTCTCATAGTATAAACTTGTATTTAGAAAACAGATTTATAACTCGTTTGATTAAATATGTAACCAATCCACTGACGAATTAAAACGGGCAAACTTCTCTTTAGTAAATACCAAAATGGATCCAATAGCGTTTGCAATAATGGCGGATTCAGCGGGGGTTTTCGTACGTAGCGTACAACAACCATGACCTGTAACAATAAAACGGTAATAAACTTTGTTTATATGTTTTCAAATTCAACGTTACCGTTCATCAACAACTTTAGTATTGCTTACATGTATGTAAGCCTGTACCTTTGAATCACTTGATAAAATTAATAAACGATCCCCCTTTTTTTCATTCTGGATCTGTTGATAATCAGACAAAACTTACCAAGCTTCTCGTATTATTAACAGGACGTCATCAGTACTTCAAGCTTCTTCATAAAATCAAAATGGATCAAATTTCCAGTATGAGTTTTAGCAACTAATCTCGATGGAAAATACTTAAATCCCAAAGCCCTCCGCTTCAACTTGCTCCAAATTCTAAATTTTTTAAGTCTCACACAATCTGCCAGAAATTTTTTTAAGGTTTGTGTACAGCTTAACAAGATAGCAAATTAATACCTTAAAGAAAAATCATTAACGTGTGCGTGCTGTGTCAGACTAGATCTTGCTTCACAGTTTTAAATGATTGGTATCTGATCCGGGTCGATCGTGATGACGTGGGCGCCGCGGCGCAATGCGATGAGATTGGTAAGCCTCACCATCTAACTACAGAAGCTTAAATCAGGTTTGGAAAGTACATCCGAGCATTAGTGTAATTCAAGATAATATGCTTTGTTTTTTTCAATCTACAGTCTTGAGTCTTCTAAAACTGTAGAAGAAATTCTTGTGTAAACTGTGATCGGGTGCCCACCTAGTGAATTAGAATATCCTGCTTTTTATTTATACAACTGACATTCTTACCAACTATGTATTAGAAGGGGTTTACTAATAATAATCCAAAAGCATTTACCAGCAACGCCAAATATCTGACACCTTTAAAATGGCAACTTGAACCCTTATGGTAATTTGTACCAGTAGAAATAAAAATGAAGCTACATCTCAGAGTTTATTCAGGATATCCCTTCTAAGCTTAACCAGACAGGTGAGATCTGAAACTTTTTTTTTTTTTTTCCCTTCAGTTCATGAATACTGCAGACAATATTGGTGGCATTTCCGTCTGTTTGTAACTAAAATAAAGTTAGGACCTTGTATCGACTCACCTGCTTGGCAATCTAATATATATAAACTTCATAATGTCCCAAGATATTTATTTGCTTTCTTTCTCATTTTAATAATAGAGCAAATATATACTTCAATTCCAAATAAAGATTGATTTTTAAAAATTTCAGTCAACAATAAAGATTTAAGTACTAATACCAATAAAGCATCAATGATGCTAAATAAATATAACAATATTAGAAGGAACTTGGTTATTCCAGGTTATTCTAGTAAAAAATGTATAGAATTTCGAGCATCCATGCCATTTATTATTTTCACAGTATGTGGAGCTGTGTTTTGTGATATATTTCTATATTCAGTGATCGTACCTGTTATTCCTTTTGCATTTGTTGAACTTATGGGTGTTCCAAAGGATGCAATTGAAACTAAAGTATCTGAAAGTTTAGGCATTTATTCTGCAGGGTTAATTGTAACTGCATTATCATTTGGGTATATTTGTGATAAAACTCGTCAACGGAAGATTTTTATGATTATGGGGATGGTAGTTGCAATTGTTGCACAAGTTGTTCTTTTAGTTGCTAAATCTATCGGAGTATTTCTGGCTGGAAGGTTTATAATGGGATTATCAGCAGGGGCAGTTTGGACTGTTGCCATGGCCATCATTGCTGATTCAACCGACGCAGCAACTGCTGCATACTATATGGGGTTTGCTGGCGTTGCCACAACATGTGCATTATTTATGGGACCATTATTAGGTGGTATTGTTTATGATAGAGCTGGTTATAATGCTGTATGGTATCTATGTTTTGGGGTACTGGGATTAGATATTATATTACAAATTATGATGGTAGAAAAAAGAAATCTTAAAGATAAATTATCAAGATTCGTTGATACTAATAATGAAGAAGAAATCGAAGTTGAACATAATGAACAAAGTATTACTGATCAAGAAAAACTGGACAATGAATTAGTACAAGAAGTGATTAGTAAATCAAAATTGCCTGTTATTATTCAATTATTAATAGTACCACGAATTGCTAGTGCATTATGGTTAACATTCTCATTATCATGGATCATGACCTCATTAGACACAAACATGCCTGCTCATTTGAATGATTTATTCAATTTTAACTCATTAGGCTCAGGTTTAGTATTTTTAGCAATTGCAGTACCATCATTTTTTGAACCATTAATTGGCCATATTAGTACCAAAATTAGCACAAGATATTTCACATCCATAGGGTTTTTAATTTTAGGTGTATTCGTCATTCTACTAAGATTACCAACTTATCACTCTGTTGGACAAATTGTCTTATTTATTGCCATGCTAACATTAGTCGGGGTAGCAATTGCATGTATTTTCCCAATTTACATGGCAGAATTAACTATTGTTTGTACTAAAGTTGAATCTGAAAACCCAGGTCAATTCGGTAAAGGTAAAGGGTATGGACAAGTTTATGGGTTATTTAATGTTGCATTTAGTCTTGGTGCATTAGTAGGTCCATTTGCATCTGCTGGTGCTATGAGTAAAAGTAATTGGGGAACAATGGTTGTTTCATTGGGGGTTGTGGCGTTTTTTGCTGCTATTCCTGCCTTTATTTTCACTGGTGGTAATTTGTTGAAGAATAAGTTCAAACGGAATACTACAAATCATAGTGAAAGTGAAGAATTTGAGAACAATGAAGGTAATAGAAGAGGAAATGAAATTGTCTAAAGTTTCTATGAAATAGAAGCTTATTATTATTTATTATGTACTTTTTTTTTAAAAAACAATACTTGCATATATATACATATACTATGTACAATAATCTAACTATTCAGTAACTATTCAGTAACTATTCAGTAACTATTCAGTAACTATTCAGTAACTATTCAGTAACTATTCAGTAACTATTCAGTAACTATTCAGTGATAATGCTTTGTCATAGCTCCTGAATATAGTAGAAGTGTATATACTACCAGGTAGTGTGACCTGTCTTGCGTAATAAGGTACTTTTAAAATTTTACAGTACTCGAAATTACGTGAAATGAGGCAACTCGAGGATTCGTGAAACTCGTGTAGAAATCTGACACTGTATCCAGATGGTCCAAAATTGTTATCAAACGGATATATAAAAATACTGCAATATTTAAAATCTAAAAATCAAGGGGCTGTTCGAGATACGGTGCACCAGCAGCACATGCACACATAGTTGCACAAGCGGGAATTTTAAGAGATAAACTAAACAATACGATACATTCACAAAAAATGGTTAAGGAGAATAAATAATGAATTTCTAATAAAAAACTATAACATATTACTAATTCAAACACTTATCAACGCGTTTGAAAAACATAACCAGATTAAAACCCTATAAATCAATTGTAAAATCAACTCCATTTACATTGACCTCATTCATCAAGTAAATACTCGAACATGAATCAATATCCAAAACTCCTTTCATTAAACAGTTTTAAATTTAATTTAACACAATTAAAACACAATTCCATCAAATTGATAATTAAACCAATAAACCAACTAATATCAACAATCATCACGATATTATAAATTAAAATAATTTCCAAAAATTATAATAAACAGTTTCAAAAAACTTATCAACTTATAGATTAAATTAATAAAAATAAATAACAATCATAAACTCACTCTTATAAGAGACTAAACACTTAGATAACATAAAAAAACTTGAACTTTAAAACTTGAACTTAAAACCGGGGACAATACCTATTGAGATTTACCTATACTCCTCTGTATTCCCACTAACTATTCATAAAAAAACATTCATAATAACCTGTAACATTGTGCACTCTTTTTCAGCATTAAAAAAGACCATAAATAAATAAACATTGTGATAACATTCGTAAACTGTTCAAAATATAATAGGTAATAAATTAAATCCATAAGATGTCGTAATAAAATATGATAACTAGATTGATTCATTGGTTATATTTTGGTTTAGAAGATTTTGTTTCTAAGGCTCCTCAAATTACCTCATATACTATTGCTTGCAAAGATCATTATTGGGCTCTTTACAACCCATTATTTTCTGATGTCCTATATGGACTTATTAACTGATATTTTATTGGCTCTGTAAAGATCATTATTGGGCTCTTTAAAACCCATTATTTTCTGATGTCCTACGTGGACTTATTAACTGATATTTTATTGGCTTTGTAAAGATCATTATTGGATTCTTTACATTATTTCTTGATGTCCCATTTGGACTTGTTTAGATTGGAAGTGATTCTGAAAATTGGAAAAGAACCAATTGATGAGAATTGTGGAATAATGTCCGCAAAAAAAAAAAAAAAATTGTGTTGTGAATGGATTTGGTAGGTAGAAGTTTCAAAACAAAGAAAGACAGTGAATATAAAATGGTTATAGTGTGTAAACTGTTTGTAGAATAATACCAAGAAACTCACTAGATAGTAATGACAGTTTTTACAACAAACATTAGGAAGAGGATCCTATTGCTGCTCGTTGCTAATACCATCAGAACCCAAAGATTCCCCGACCAAACAGTTAATGCCACAAAAAGTGTACCAACCGAGTGATGAGGAAAAAAAAGAGGAGTAAAAAAAAGTGGAAATCGGTGAATATTTATATTGCGTCCATTATCCATGTAACCTACACGTAATTTAATTTTAAAACCCTACCTGCAGGGGGTACGGACTTGAAATTTTTTGCCCGTATTAGTGAAATGCATGCATTTTTGATGATCCTTGTTAGTGGTACCATCATCATATTTGGATTCAGCGTTGTAACAGGATGGTAAAATTACTTTGTAAAATCTCGATTTTTTTTTGTAAATTCATAAGTATCCTATTAAGTCTCCTATTGGAGGCAGCTATTTAGGCTAGAAGACTATTTTCTATGGATGACCAATACCTGATAAAAATCTACATCAATAAATTTAGATCACTAAACTCGCATTTTTACAAATTCTTATGTGAGATATTTTCGTCTTTGATTTGAGATTAAAAATAGTTATGAAAAATAAATAAATTTTAATAAATAAAATGCATTAGGAAGATACAACTATTCGAATACAACTTCAGGTCTTGGACTATAAAACAACACATTGGTACCACAAGCTACTGCCAAAACTTCTAAATCGCCATTCATTGACATAGAACCAACATGACGATCATTAATAACCAATTGATTACCATGTTCACTAGCATTACTTAAATCATAAACATCCAATTCATTATTATTAGCGTACCCCACAAGCATTTTAGCAGGATTAGCGCAAACAATAGTTTGACCTCCAGTAGTTGTAACCATTAGTTTCCCTTCATCACTACTTGGTGTATAACCACATCCACCTTTTAATGAATTAATATCATATTTCTTCCACCAACCTTGACCAACTACAATAATCTGACCATCAGTTGTAATTTCTATATCTTGAATTTCAGTTTTTTCATTATTATGATTAGCACCAGGATAAATAGTAGCTAACCAAATTTCTCTTCTCCAATCTAAAATTCTAATTTTATCCTTATTTTCTAATAATATAATTTTATCACTTTCATGGTCATTCCAAAATTTAACTTTATTACCAATACCATTCAATCGAAAACTTTTTGGATTTAAACCTTCCCAAATTAATAGATATCTATCATCACCTGTTGATGCAATGACTCCATTAAATGCAACATCTATTGAATTAACTTTGTCACTATGGCCCCTAGTCCCTGCTAATTCATGGACTTCATAATCTTTTAAAACACTGATTGAATTATCTGGATGACTTGCTACAATTAAATCTGAATTGGCTCTAACAATGTCAGCCTTTTTACCTAAATGAATATATGTCTTTTCAAAATTCCATTGTTTTTGAATTAATGTTGGTAATACAATCCTTGATGCTGCTTTAGTTAGAATACCAACACCTAAATCATGACCAAATACTAATGAATCTTCCCCGGCCCAATCAAGTGAATGAATAGGACACTCTAAATTAAACTCAATTGCTGGTGGATCCTCAAGGTTACGACACTCATGTGGGATTGTTGATGGTACATGTCTACTTTCCATTATTATCTTTGATATGTTTACAGGTTCTTGACGCGTTTGATTTTTTCTACACCATCTTTCTTTGGCCTTGGGAGAATTAAGCTATAGTATACTATTTCATGAAACAAATATGCGGCTCAATTTTTGTTCAATTAAGTTTTGATTACTTGATTATTATGTAAGTATTTTTTAAAAAAAGTCTTCTTTGCAACTTTTGTTGTGTTTCTGATCTTTTAGGCCTTGACAGAATACAAGCAGTGCTAGTTTGAAAAAATCAGACAAAAATGCAAAAGCGATGTGCGCGAATATAATCTATTCTTATATTCAAGTACTACTAAAAAATGTGCGTGCGCATCCCCTACTTGAAGAAAAGATGCCAACTTTTCACCCACTCAACTTTTTTACACAAAATACCAAGCTTCTCAAATAGGAAACTGCGCCCTAACATCCCAATAATTTAGCTTTCAATTGGAAAAATTTTCAAGCCTGGTGCAGCTTAAAACAACTTTCAAGCCTTAGGCGGCAAGCTCCAGCGTAAGTCACTGCTAGTGCTTTCCCAGCTTGTACCACCAAACCTCCCTCTCTCAGATTATCTCGAAACTTTTCCCGTTGACGACAGAAGACTAGAAGACGACAGTAGTTCTTTTCGACCCAAAACACAGCCAGATACACAAAGATGACCCAACGAGTTACTTATCGACGAAACACTCCATGTATGTTTATTGATATTATGAAATGATTTAATTGATTGTTATTGTGATGGTATTGTAGTTGATTATGGTATATTTAATGATTGATGAAATTTTTTCGACATGGTGTTATAATGAGATTTTAAGCGGTATTGATATGATGATATGTAAAAGGTGATTTTTATAATTAGTCAAATTTGATACTATTCAACAAGAAGCGACAATTTGCACGATCATTCATGTCCGAAAAGTTTTTCACTAATATAACAACCTAAATTATTCTACAACTACAAATCATCTAATAATCAAAATAATCCGTACAATCAAAGAATAATACTAACAATTTTAGATAACACCCGATCAAACAAGGGTAAAATCGTCAAAACCCCAGGTGGTTCATTACGATTCCAACACACCAAGAAACAAACTGCTCGACCAAAATGTGGTGAATGTCACATTGCTTTACCAGGTTTGTCTGCTGTCCGACCAAGAGAATTGGCTACCATGTCTAAACCACAAAAGACCGTTCAACGACCATATGGTGGTGTCATCTGTGCCAACTGTGTCAAAAACCGTGTTGTCCGAGCTTTCTTGATTGAAGAACAAAAGATTGTCAAACGTGTTTTAAAGGAATCTGCTGAAAAAGAAAAAGCTACTTCCAACAAGGGTGCTAAGAAGAGCAAGAAATAAATTATTTACTATTAAAGGGAATTTACTAGAAGAGAATTTTCTTTTCAATGAAAGAAAGTTTTTTATATTATTTTATTAATGACTTGTGTGTATAATTTAATTATCTTGTTTTGCAAAAAAGAACCATTCTAAAAATAATTCTTTATTTTTTTTATTTATAAAAGACTTTTCTTATTATTATTGTAGAATTTATTCTTATTGTAGTATTTGGCTGAAATTCTGGGTTCAGGCTAGATGTTTAGGAGGTATTAAAGTGACAGTAATGGTATTGAATAGGTTTCAAATGTAAAGGATAGCTTAATGCTACCCTTTATTGAAGTCATGTGATTATCACTAATCTGCTTGATTGGATAATTAATATATAAGTTCTCACTATTTAGATCCTTTCTGATGTCCTCACATTTTTTCTATTATTATTTAACTATTGGAATTCCTAGTATCTTAGGTGTTTCACCACCATATTATATCCTTATCATTATCCTAACTGACCTACAGATATATCACCGAATTGGTTTTAAGTTAGGGTACCAACTCTCACTTCATTACATCAAAACCTTTCGTGCGGCTTTCGCGCTAAACTAGCTTATCCTTATAACTTGCTATATATAAAATTTTAGCAGTTTACGATCACAATATAACTATATATTGGATATGATTGTATAACTATACACTAATCATATTCAATATCGGCTGTTAGCATGCATGGATTTAAACAACTTCCATTTGACCGATGAATGTATTAATTCTATAAACATCGGCCTGTAACTTTTAATAAAAAGCACTCATGAAATCTTTACGATGATAAGTAGTAATTGATGAACTTAACAACCAGGTGTTATAAACTCAACTATAGTATCAATAATATACAGTATAGGCATTTTAAACAGAAATAGTGGCAACATTTAATCGGCTAATAGCGGCGGAAAAAAAATAATGGTGCTTTACTGATATCAGTGGTACCAGGTACCAGTTGAAAACGAATGCAATGATCAGCCTAAATATCTTGGTATCATTCAATATCCATAATAGGATCCAGCAAAAAGCCGATTAAAGATAACCATACTGTATATACACAGCTAAGAAAATAGAGACCAACAGCATCATCAATTGTAGAAGCTCAATTTTTTGAAGCTGGTAGCATCATCAAATCGGTGTTTATTATTACCGGATAGCATCTAGATTTTTAAGCACCATTGATATAAAAGACCTGAACGGTACTACGTTATGTTATAATTTTGAATTTATGATAATCCGGCGAGTGCACCGAACTCTTCAAAATTTAGCCCTTATAAAGAATAACCAATATTGATATTCAATGTTTTGGGATTTTATCATGGTAATATTTATAATATATTCTTGCACATCCTAGATCCAACTACTAAGCCAGTTCGAGGGTATTTTTGAGATTCGATTATAATTAGTAAATAACGCTCCAGATACTAATACTCCACGTGCTGAAAACCCAGAGAATAATATCACAATTATAATTAGTGATATTTTTGTTTATTCTCCTGGGATTCAAAAATCACCATCAAAACAACATGGATATTCTTTTACGAAAACGATGAAACAGCAAGTTTACCGGTTTGATTGATACACCGACGCAATTCGGTTTTAAATTTGAGCCCTTTTTTTAGGGCCAACATGCACAGCTCAAATAGTGCATTATGATAGAAAACATGGACTTTGATGCATACCCCTTCTTTGCCATTAAAAGCTTGCAATTTTAACGTATCGATCCTAGAGTATTTTTTCTTTAGATGATTATCCATGGAACTAAATTTCTTTATCCTAGATATCATTAACAAAGCACCTATACTTATAATCAATTAGTGCAGTAACCCGCTAATTATTATGCAGATATACCTACAACTACCACTATAGGTATCTACATCTTCTGTCACCGTCGGCGATTTGAAGCCCATCCATATTCAAAGCCACAATCAAATGTCTGTATCACTCACTATTTTTGTGATAATATCAATATTGCGACATTTATTATAGTGCTAACTATTCTGCAGAATTTGTGGAGTTGACTGAGTGTAATTGAGTGTTTTTATTCGTGCTCCAATCTGAATCATTGTTATGCATGAGGCTTCGCGTGTACACTATAGTACAAGCCGTTAAACTATTACATGATTTGATATGATAGGCTCATAAACTAAAGTGTGGGGTTTTTGGATGTATCCAAACATCAAATCTTTTTTTAAATACTGAAATACTCGGTGAATTGGCCGTTCTCGAATTAATATAAATATCACAAAGATTTCTCATATTGAATTGAAATCATCAATCAATTATAATAAAAAATGAAGTTAGCAATTGTAACTACAGTCATTGCATTCGCCAGTAGTGTGTCTGCATTATTGAAAGGTCAAGACGTTTCAAATTACCAAGGTAATATCAACTGGGCTGGACAAAAATCAGCAGGTTCTTATTTCACTTTCATCAAAGCTACTGAAGGCACAAGTTATACTGATCCACAATTTAGTAATAATTATGATGGTTCTTATAAAGCAGGTGTTATTCGAGGCGCATACCATTTTGCTAGACCAGATGTTAGCTCAGGTAAAACTCAAGCTACATACTTCTTAGCACATGGCGGTGGTTGGTCTAATGATGGTAAAACTTTACCTGGTGCAGTTGATTTAGAATACAATCCATATGGTGCTACTTGTTATGGATTGAGTCAAAGCGCTATGGTAAGTTGGATTAAAGATTTTGGTAATACTTATAAAGCCAAGACAGGCCGATACCCTGTTATTTATACTTCAACTAGTTGGTGGAACCAATGCGTTAATGCTGGTGGGTTCAGCGACTATCCATTATGGGTTGCAAGATATGCTTCAAGTGTTGGTGCATTACCAACTGGGTTCTCTGTTCATTCCTTCTGGCAAAATGCTGATAGTGGTACATTAGCTGGTGATCAAGATTATTGGAATGGGGATTTAGCAGGTTTACAAAAATTCGCTAAGGGTTGAAGAATTAGTAGAATCAATGATGTTATTTTTTTTTTTTTTTCTAAGTAGCTTGTTGAAGTACTTTATATATACTATTTAATGATAATACACTAATTGAATTAGTTAAGATCGATCCCAGGTTCAGATCGAAATATCAAGGAACGAAATGGCCCATGCGGCTGAGTCTATCTACTATAGCATTATTACCTCTCAATGCTTAAGAATTCTATCCTCGATTGAGCTTTCAAGCTGTGTTAACGGTTCAAACTACCGACGATCAAGAGTCAAACTGTCTTTGTTGAGCTGATCCAAACTAATGGTTACCCCTAAAAATAAATTGTCATCACCGCTATTCTGGATATTCTCTCACTAACTAAAAGTTGTAACAGGGCATAACTTATACTAGAGCTTAACTAATATTTGTTCCTTGTGGGGATTCAATGAGTTGACAGGGCTGGTCAAAAACCTTTCATTTTAGTTATTAACACCATCACCTGTATTATGAACTCACCATTATCTGGTTAAATCTAGTAGACACTGTTATAATAATATTAATCATGCAAAATAATGATGATCATCTAATGTCCTTGTTTTAATAATATAAAAGATGATTGATTTTCAGTTAATTAAATTCATAAACTTTACAATATATCAAGACAAAAAATGTTAAGTAAATTAATATCATTATCAGCATTTACCTGTGTTGTTACTGCAGTTGCATCATCAATTGTTGGACCACCAGTATTTCCGCCTTTCAGCCTAAGAATCCAATCAACAGATGGTATTTATAATGGATTTGCGATTGTTAAAGAAGGACCAGGATTTGACTATGCAGGTATTTCATCAAAACCACATGCTTCTGGAGAATTTAAGTTACAAAATGATGAATTGAAATTTTCCGATAATATTAATGAACCATTTTATGGTAATGAAATGACAATTACTACGGATGATGGGTTAACTGTTCCAATTATTAATTTCCAAACTGATCAAGTTTCAGCAAGTAACCATTTCAGTATTGATAAAGATAAAGAAGTGTTACAAATCCATGATAGTAGTGCTAATTGGTATGTTTGTTCATTCAAAAAAGATGGTCAAGAAGTTCATGCATTGAGTTATTGGAAATTTATTGAAGAGTTTAAACCAAATCAAGCTCAATTTTCTGGATGCCATCATGCACAAGTTACTTATCAAGAAGTAGATAATTAAAAATTGTAACCATAATATGTTTAGAAAGTTAAAATGATATTATTTTTTTTTTCATAAGATTTAGTTAAATGAAGCCTCTACTAGTTGTAATCTTACGTGTTTAAAATATGGAAAAGAATGTACTGATTTTAATTTCGAAATATAAATGTCATTTCAACTGCTAGTAATAGCTAAATTAGCCGAAATAAACTTGTTTAACAACACATTTAGTATCATAAACAACATCCATTCTACCTTGTATATAATCATCAGTAATTATAGATCCTTCTTGATAAATTCTATTAGGTTGAGGAATAGCTGCTTTTTTATAGGTTGCCCTTGGATCATTTGGAATACAATCCAGCTTTTGGTTCATTAAAACCTTCTTCCAAAAATCTAAATTTTTAGCTTGAGATGGCGGAGGATGTTGAACTGGGAACGGTAAAGGTCTTGGCTAATCTGGAACTGGAATAACTCCATCCAACTCAGCTGGCATAGATAAAGCGACTGAAGCAATTGTGAAGATACAAGTAGCTGAGAATTTCATTATAATTCTTGGTACTTTTCATTAGAGTAGTTTAGGGGAGAGGAGGTTCTTAAAGTTATAAAATATCGAGAATTTTCTCATGCTTTTATATCAAATATCAGGTGGATCAACAGTTCATCGTGGAGTCACTGTACTATTAATTTGCAACCATTTAACCAAACAATAGAAATTTTACAGCACAACGCTAGCAAAAATTAATCCAGAGATGTGGAGCAATTATATCCATTTAAGGATTGAGAACATAGGATCAAATAATGGAAAACCCATTAGATACTTTAGGGTATTGAGATTTCAATATACAAAAAATACTAAAATTACTCTTACGAATGGGGATATATCATTAAAGTTACCGATTTTTAATTCAAAAGAGTGTATTTACCCAGTACATAAAAAATAAATTATAAATAAGGGGATAAGCCTTAGATAAGACTGTAACTAACCAAAATAAACATCTTCAACAACACATTTCCAATCATAAACAACATTCATTCTGTTTGGTTGTAAATCAGCAGTGATTGGAGTACCTTCCCGATAAATTCGATTTGGTTGAGGAATAGCTGCTTTTTTGTAAGTAGCTCTTGGATCATTTGGGAAGCAATCCAATTTTTGTTTCAACAAGATCTTTTTCCAACATTTTAAGTTATCTTTTTGAGAAGGTGGCTTTGGTGGAGAATGATCTTTAGATTCTGGGACAGGAACAACACCATTTGCTTCAGGTGCTGGCATGGATAACCCAATTGATGCGATGGTGAAAATAATAGCAGTAGTAGAGAATTTCATTTTCAGGTTGTTTTTTTTAGTTTGTTGATTGTATCTTTGTCCAGTATTAAAACTGAAAAAGGTTGAGGAATTGGTCATACTTTTATAATGCAGATTTCAACATAAAAATTTATTTCAAGAATATAAAAATGGTTCAACATTATTGTAAACCATGCAACCAAAACTAATGGAAAAATCTCGATTACTAAATGTTCTCTTGGCAATTTAGTTCTATGTTTAGAAATTTGAGTAAAGTCCAATGCTTCAATACGAATTTTTGTGATACTTTTGAAATGTATTCGTGGGTTTCACAAGTCTTTATTAAATCAATAAATATATTTGGATACTATGAGTTCATACTATATAAGGTACAATGGGAAAAGGGTTCAGTTTACCAATAGTACCAGCAAAATTTCAAGCGAATGAATCATAAAAACTAACAAGCTATTGTATTAACATTATTGACTTAAAAAATATGGTATACCATGGTAGTAATCAATCTAATTCATTTGCCAAGCTTGTTGATAAGGTGGAGGAAGCAGTATTCTAATGTGCGGTTGAAGGTGAATCTAGCGGGTCCATGTTGGTTCAAAAGTGATACATCTTTCTCCACACTTTGTAGCTATAGCATTATAATCAGTGCGGCGCAAAAACAGACGCATGGAAAACTCTAAATTTAGCAGCAACACTAATTTATGATGCCTCTTATGAAGATCTATATAACAAAAACATCTTTTTTTAGACATTACCAATTATGATGGTCTCAATATACATATAGTTTCTATTCTATTTTGTTAAGCATTTTAATTCCTCTTTAAAAACAGTGCAGTTAGTCTCCAAGCTAATCATAATAAAGCAGAGTACACAAGATTAAGATCATTATAATTGTTGAAATATCAAAGAAGAAAAGCTAGGACGCAGATAAAAAAATAACTATTCAAGTGAATACACAAAAGAAATAATTAAAGAGTATTCATTAATGTCAGAATTTATGCAGGGCCTTCCCGGCATTCTGGTTAGATCATCTCAGCGCGATCGCGATATAGCCGTACAGAAGCTCATCTGACATGATATTTTGAGTCAAAAAAAATGGGAGACAATGCCCATCAAATTGCATAAAAGAAGGCATAATATGAGACTTCTTTATCTTAGACTGTAGGATATAAATTGGTTATTTATAACTTTATATAATATTTTAATTCAATAGCAATATTTGGAGCTGATCAACCAAAGTAGACTTTCGTAACAACGCATTCATCATTATAAACAACATCCATTCGATCTTTTCTATAATCCATTGTAATAGGAGACCCTTCTTTATAAATTCGATTTGGTTCCGGGATTTTAGATTTTAAATAATTAGCCTTTGGGTCATTTGGAGTACAATCCAATTTTTACCAATTAAAATCTTCTTCCAACATTCTAAATTTTCAGATTGAGAAGAGAAATTTGGTGATACAGATGATGCCGGTGGAAGTTTTCCAATTTGTGGATCTTGTTGGCCACCTCGAGCCTTTGGTTCTTCGTGGCCGCCTTCTTCACCAACTGTTGGTGTAGCTGGTTCTGGTTTATCGACTGGGGCAGCCAATGCAATTGAAGCAACGACTATAACTAAAGTATTGATAAGTTTCATCTTTTTATTATATTTTTGCAATTAATGAGTTGGTAAATTTAGAGATTATTTTATGGAGTGATAGGGGGATATTTATAATAAATAAACCCCTAAACCTAAGGTAGCTGTATATTTATAATAAATAAACCCCTAAAAAGATGCTAACTAATAGCTAATCATTTTAATTATTTAGCTCAATTTCCTGACGGTATTGAGGTTAATTGAGGAATTTTGTGATCTTATTTAATCGTACCTTTAAGCATAACAATGCGGCCATCTGGTACTGTGTGTACAGTTCGTGCCGTTGAAAGTTTATTCTTGGCACCTTTGTCATTTGTATTTTTATTTAAGATCTATTTCTACAATTTTAGATCGGATATCACGAAGATTAGTTTGCGATTAAATATATTTGCTGCATCATTCTAATCATAAGTTTCTGTGTATATTGTTGGTACAATGGTGTTTGAATGGTCTTGTTAATTGAGTTTAAATAAATTATTAGAGAGCTTTGTGTATAACTTTAAGACTATATTACAATCGTCCTCTCAATAAAACAACTTCGTTGTATTACATTTTAAAGTATATAGATAGCACTCAATCTGATTAGCCAAAATTAGTTATAAGTAAAAGGCACAGTGATATATTGTGATAAAAAATTTAGTCACATAAATAATAAACAATCTTATAAAACTGTAAAAATTCTTATCTTTAAACAATTGATCCCATTTAGGAGAATATTGAAATTGATAAACTTTATGGGTTTGCCTCCAAAGTCTAAATAAATATTGTAGGTTAACCAAAGTTTATATTTCTAACAATATTTTCGTGATCAACCATAATATTCAACCGATCAGGTCTAATATTTATAAGGAATATATATAACAGGAGCTAAAACTCTTGCATCATCAGGTAAATTATATTGGAAAGAACCATTATCAAATTCTGAAATTTTCCATTTAAATTAATTCTTTCACCTAACAAGATTGTCCTTCATTATTTTTCCCGGTCAGGATGTTCTGTTTATGTATCAGACTCTTTTTTGTAATAATCTTTCTATTTGACTCTAATTTATTTTAATTGAAGTGAGTGGGGGCTTAAATATTAAATAGAAATGGTCATGATGGAAAAATAAAACTGCTATTGAGCTTTCTAAACATGTGGATATTTATATTTATAAGTAATATGTTCAAATGACAGGCTTTTTTCCTTTACCAGTCTCTAACTGACATTTATAAGATAGATAGTTTTACCCCATTATCGTTGGCTTAGCCCAGTAAATTGTATCAGTTAAGTATAGAAAGTCTTATACCTAACTTCTACCAACCAATCAATGACTGCGATATTGATGAGTCTCATCTATTCGGGGTTGTCGTCATTCTACTCCAACTATGGGCAGCTGCTGTAGTAAGATATATTATACAGCAAAAGTTATACCCCTCCTTATTGAGAGCGTACTTGCAAATCTTCTAGATCATTAAAATTATGAATCAAAACCTAATTACAGTCATCCAATGGCTTTTCCTCTTGATTAGTACTTTCCAAATGATAATGAACATTTCTTTGATAATTTTCCCACATTTGCGATAACAATTCTAAATTCATATTTTCTCGATTAACTTCTTGTAGCTGTAAATTAACTTGAACGATCGCTTCATTCAATTTTTCCTACTCGCATTGTTAGTCTTTACCTTCATTTATCTTCAAATATTATATATACTTACAACGTTGCTAATAACACGCGATAATAAAGCGTTTTGAACTTGTTCGTGTGGATTTTCCATCTCTTGGTAAAATAATAAAAAACGCGAGTTTGGAGTTAAGCAGGTATATTTATATATATATATATATTATTTCAAACGCGTCGATAGTTGGGGTTCTATAAAATTTGAAATCTGTCCATAACAAACAATTATCCGATTGGGAGGGAGACAACTTCAAGCCGTAGACATTTTTTTTTTCAAGTCTAGAAGCTGGCTTTGCAAACCGTGCGGCCGATTTCCGGAGAAAAAACGTCAGTCAAAATTTATTTCTTATCACTTATCGATAATAGTTGTGTATCCGAGTTATAGTGGGAGTTTTATAACTATAGCGATAGTTAGTATTCTATCCATATTTTGTGTTCTTTTTAAGTATCTCGTCTAGACAACAACTATTAATTGAACTATTTTTATTTTACTTTGTTATATTCTTACCTAATATTCAATTAACGATTCTGTCAAAGTAGTTATAAGAAGGATACACCGAAGTTACCAAAAGTACTATTTACAAAACTCGAGACTAAGCACACGCTAGATTTACCAGGATAATTCAATATATATCAACCTGCAACATCCCGCTTACCTTACCTGAACATCCAAATTTTGGAAAAGAGTAAACCATGTTACGTGATAGTAAGTAAAAACTTTTGACTTAAGAATTTTAATCTCATATATATATATATATATTTATAAAAACAAATGGATATTCAATTAAATTGAGAAATGATGCGATATATAATTCGATCTACAAATAATATTTGAATTTTTTTTTTTTTTTTGATAATTAACAATATTGAGTTTAACTAAAATTTTCTAGTTTGAAAGTAGGATCTTCGATTGGCTCAAATGCTAATGCAGATTCAGCTAATTCAATCAATATAACACCACCATCTCCTCCTGGAATTCCATCAAATAGAGTAACAGATGATGATAGTCCGTATGGTTCTGTGGAAAGAAGCACCAACAGAGTTTTAAGATTATGATCTTATATGAATTGAGGAGTTATTTTCAGGATTTCAAAAAATTATATCAAGATTACCAAATGATACACCAAATGATTATGCTGTTAGAAAAAATGCAGAAGAAATTTATGAAGCTTTTGCAGCTGTGATTTATCATTTTGAAAAAAGAGCATAGATCTATAGTAGCTGAAATCGTCTCTGCACCATTGATATTCACGCTATAAGAAAGACAGCTCAAGATTTACATGCTGATAAATCTCTTTATTATTGAATGAATAGTTTTATATGCCTAAAAACTTGAGTGGTTAAAGATTTTTTGGAAAAAGTATTTGGTCAAGAAAAAATGCCAAGATTGCTTTATGCCAAAATTACTTCATTCACGGATATGAATAAATATATCACAAAACAGGCTGACACTAATTCAAATTAGAATATGATATAAGATCAATTATCCCAACGCTACATTAAACATCTAAAGTAAAATTATAGTACATCATGGTGCTCAAGCTTCAAATCAATAATCAAGAAATACCGTAATTAAAAACATATCGGCAGTTTCTCAAAAAGTTATCTCTAAATTTGATATTATGTTTTTTGAAGAGTTCAAAACTAAATTTTGTTACTAGACTAAGGCAAAACCCAGTGATCTAGTTTTTTTTTGGTACTCCTGTTAAGAATCATGGCGAGATCTCAATGACTAGACCAAATGAAATAATACTGATTAAATTTTGCCAACTTGCAATGGATCAGTCAACTGTTGGTCCGAACTTTTAGGCCTAGGCTGTTAAAAAACATTTTTGAGGTATATAGGTTTTTGAATCAGACCCAGACAGCTTTTTCACTCAACTCTAAAGCACACAGTTAACAGCCCATCTTTAATTTGAAAACATCATAGAAAAATTAACGGTTATCTTAATTGTATCCAAATTTCTACAACTTTTAATATTTCCATGTTTTCAGGATCCTTCTATATCCATATATGTCAATTGCCGGAAAATATTGGAGATCTTTTTAATCTTGACTGGATTCTTCTTCGTTCATCCGTTAAGACGTTGAAATTTTGGGAACCTGCATGCATGCATCTTTCAGGATTGCATAAAAAGCATGCATAAGCAGTTTCAACCAGTTGCTGTATTATCTTCAGGGTCGCTGCATGCTCATGATAAAGCGTTTTTATTCTTTAACTTTCCACATTGATCTTTTCATGTCTGCTACAATTGTAAGTAATATTAATTAAAAAAGTTTGAACAATGCAGCCTTCAATTAAAGTGTGCTAAGCTTCAGTAGGAAGCAAAGCTCAATAGATTGCTCTAAACATTTTTATTAGGGATAAATTAAGGCAGCTAATAAATATTTAAATCAATTGACGGCGATAGTGACCTAGTTACTGCTTCTGTGGTTCGAATTATTAGGTATATAATGGCGATTTTAATTTAGGCTACTGTATGCTTGAATATAATAATAACAGCCCACAGTATTATGCTGCAATATTAATTGCTAGCTATAGCCGTTCGAACTTTAAGCAAGCCACTAGATAGTGAAGTATTAGTAGCAAGCAAATTTCTTGAGCCATGTCAAAGAATAATAACAATTTAGCATCCATATATGTATAAATCATGATGCCGTGTAAATTATTAAGTGTTCATCTCAGGTTAAAGTATAGGTTAAAATTTGGCACTTTTACCTCAATATAATATATCTATGTAGCATGCATAACAATAGGCCAATAATAATGGTAAGGTTTAAAAAGAGTTTTACATTCGTCGTGAATCTATTAACAATAACTGCAGCCATGGTCACTGAACATTTAAAATGAGATTTTACAACTCATATAAAGAAACTACAAAGGGTCCTATTTCTTGCTGTTTTAAATAAACCCTTCATCCATCCGGATTTGGATGATACCTTTTTATTTAAATTAAAAGGGTTCAAGTATTATAATTAATAATTGCTAATGTTGATCATTCCATTCCAGAACAAAAAAAAAACAAGTTAATCCAATCAAGTCATCAAAATTATTACATGGATAGTCTATTATATATTTTTTTTGGCAGTCTTCAATCCATGAACAATGATTACATATATATATATATATATGTAGTACCATGGCAGTATACTATAGTTTAAATAAAAAAGATAAATTATAACTAAAATTAGCATAACTCTCAATTAGGAGATTATTCAAATTAAGTTATTTGAAAATTAGTTTTTTATGGGACCATCCAGTAAATTGGTAAAGTTCCATTTAATAATATATAAAGCATGACTTAATAGTTCCTCTCGGTTGTTGTACTGAAGTTCATAATTTGGATCAGTATATTTCTTTGAATCCTGGATACTTAGCTTTACAGAGACAACATCCAGATATTCAGGTAGAAGGGTTCTACCATCAGATAACATATACAGCGGTATGGTATAAATGAATCAAAACTTCTCCAAAGTTAACATCCACAAATCATCCACGATGATATCAAAATTTATGGTGAAATGCATTTTGAGGGGCGAAATCCGAGCAAAAGCTGGTGTAAACCCTATGACGATATCATTTTACATAGATTCTATGTAGGTGTAGAACGGATCATGGCATGGCTCTATCGGGGTTTGCGCCTAAGTTGGTAATAATTCACTGTCATTGGAATGTTTAAGCCTTACAAGGCTACACTAGCTGCGTCACACTTAAGTATGACTGGCTAATTGAGTAGCACTATAGCCTGTAAGCTAAATTTCTTAAGATGGCTTAACCTCCTTAATATTCCTAACACGACATCCGATTCAAGCATATCTAAGATTTTTAAGTATCAACCCTGCTAACTGGCCTTGG
Organism: Blastobotrys buckinghamii (nom. inval.); assembly: GCA_030579975.1. NCBI lineage: Eukaryota > Fungi > Ascomycota > Dipodascomycetes > Dipodascales > Trichomonascaceae > Blastobotrys > Blastobotrys buckinghamii (nom. inval.). Next base: position 47,337 of record JAKTSB010000004.1, read on the forward strand.
AGGGATGGCCGGTGATCCGAATCATTCGCAATTGAGCATCTGAAATTGGTCTGAAATCTGATCTGATCTGGTGTTTTAAATCGCACGCTGTCATGATCGGATTGCGAAATCTCTATTTGGATTGATGTACATGGAAATTTTTTAGTGTACTTACTATAGACTGCTTGTTCAGAACTATAGCTACTGTACGCACTATGGATGTTTACTGTACAGTAAGTAATATGATAATTGCTAATTCGAAATATCACCATCCATGGATATACCGTGCTCTATTCCAACTGTAAATAAAATCTCGAACCACGTATCTTACAGGTGTATCCATTTTACATTGTAGTCTTAATTATCATCAAAATTTTGAAATTGCTTTGAGATCGTACAATTGTAGTTTAAGTGGATTGTAGATTAAATACCCATCAATGGGGGAATATATAATTCTATAAAAATTTCACAGTGATCCCTTAAATTCTCCTTTTTAAATGTATTAATTGGGGTGAGTGCAGGAAATAGACGGTCCGAAATCCTACCTATCACGCCAAAAAAAAAAAAAAAAAAAAAAAAAATTAATCAAGTCAAGTTCAATGATGTAATGTCGTGACAGGTTTGGGGGTTTCCAGTAAATACATGTAAGTGTGGGCATCAGTCAGTCATGCGCGCGTGGGGTTCTAATATTTAGGTAGCTTGATCTAAATTCGTGCTATGGCCACTAATACAACAACCATAAGTACGATTTTCCCCGGGTTGGCCGTTTTTAGTTCTAATTAAAATCGTTTACCGACAATTTTTTTTTTAATATTTAAATGAATGGATACTATCCATACCAGGTAGTATCATGGATACATGTAAACAAGTTGTGATCTTTGAAAAAATAGGAAGAAGCAAAATCTGATTAGTCTTTCTGAATTTTATCGTTTCTAAATTAGATTAATGCAAATGTCTCGCTAAAATTAGGATAATAAAAAAACCATAAAATACTTTGGTAAATGAGTGAATAGATTATTCGTCATCAATACTGTAAGTACACATATAGCTAATTTAGAATAGGCTATAATGGTTAAGGATTAAATTCGGTCTAAATATAAAATGAAGTGGTTGAGTCTTGATGACCGCCTTGCTTCAAAATATGTTTAGACTTATCCGAATATTCACCAGATGCAATAGCTCAAGTAAACAGTGTAAATTAAGATGACGATATGAATATTTTTTATAGTATTCACATATTGTGGATCCAGCCAGGGCGAATATTCAAAATCGTATGGGGTGGGATGATGACCCACTACAGTAATACCATGGAGCTAACCATACCGGATGTAGTATATATTGTATGATATCCGGATATACAATAATATATGATGCCAGGATTATCAAAAATTTTTGCTTCAACGTTTTGTACTCACTGTCCATTGCAAGTCCTACATATAGTCACCATGATCAATTATGGTCTAATCTTTACCTACCTTACCTACAGTATACTATACCATCCATAGTTTGGCGTTGTTGATTGTACTGATTTACTATAAAAGCATATGCCATGCATAAGTCAGGCTGTCGACCTAGCTCGTGTGTATCACGATATTTGGTAGATAAATCATTTGATGTAGGAAATTTTAAAAATTATTATGATCCACTAGTTTAACTCGCGAAAGTTTAAACCAAAAACTGGGGTTGTATGTGCCACATACGGTACTATTTAATACTATTTTCTGTGGCTCCGGCAGTATAAACTAAATTATCACCAGCATGATCCATGAAAAATGGTCCTGTAACCTCCATGGGATCATTTATTCTATCCAATATCAAAGTGATAAACCTCAATTATTATAATTCTTTTAATTAATTCTATCTAAAACCCCGGCAAATTTGGTTCATCTTTCCAAGCATAATCTACCAACGTTTCTGTAAGCCTTAATGACTTTTTATTTTTAATGGCGCGAATGACATGAAAGTTACAAACAGCAGCTGTTATAATTAGGGAAGCAAGTAGTTTAGTTACGGCGTCTTGGATTGACAGGCATTGTTTAGCCCAATAGCTATAGAGTAGTTCCAACCAAGTTTGTAGATATTAGTAAATTTTATTATGCAAGTACAACAATAAAATTGTAGTCTAGGAAAAAAACTGATTAACAGACTATTTTTCTCCTTTTTTTATATAATTTAAATCGTTAGCCTGATTTTTTCCTTCTTAACAGTTCTATTACCAAAAACTTTGCAACAAAATTTTCGAATCCAGCTTCAAAGACTATAATCAGGCTAATTCTAATTTTCTGATATTTCAATGAAAATAACCTTATTATTTATATTCTATTTTCTGAGTAATAATAAGTATCAATCATAATAGTAACAATAATACAAAAGCCTAGAAGATATAAAATAAAGAATACAATAAACCCTAATAAAATACATTCAGGAACCTCATCTATAAGAGCACATTATTGATTATTAGGATTTGAAACCATTTACAAATATACGAGGTATTTTTATTGTTTCCTTTTAACGTTTTTGATTCTTCATTTTAAAAATTTTTCGTGTCTAAAGGTTCAAAATCCATCAAATCATAAAAAATCAACAATTGCTTTTTTTTTGCAATTTTTGCCAGATCTAAAATTTCCTTAAACAATCAGCGGCTGCGGAAAATACAAGCACGACGCACACACCACCAATTTTTTTTTTTACTTTTATTACAATAATTCAATTACGTCTACGTTTTTAATTTTTAAAAATCGATTACGCATTCATTTTTTCCCTTCCTTCTAGCGCATCCAAGCATCGGTTATTTTTTTTTTAAAACACAGATTCTACGGTGAATTAAAGCACTGGTACTATAGTGTACGCCCTGGTTACATTATTATTATTAAAAAAAAAAAAAAAAAAAAACTTTTAAAACACCAATAATTGAGGTTCCTTAGAAAGTGAAAGGTGTATACAATTTTTTCGATCCTATTGTTAATTTTTTTTTTCTTCTTCTTCCTTTCCATTCTTCATTTATATACTTTTACTAATCAACCTTTAATAATCACTAAAATTTATTTTACGTTTTAACGAATCAACAAATTATAACCAACATATACTTAAAAGAATTAACGTTTCGACTGATAACCAAATAAAAAACCCCCCCAGATCTTAAAAAAGTTAATATAATAATAACATTACAACGCAAGATTACAAAAAATTATGAGTTTTAGTCAAGATGTGAAGCTGGCTCGTACTTTCATTGGTGAGACAGTAAATGAAGTACCAGTTCCAGCATTTATATTAGATCGGGGTAAGATTCGCAATAATAGTAATAAAATGTTGGAAAAAATTAAAGATTTAGGGGACCGAATAGCATTAAGAGTTCATGTTGAAACATTAAAATGTACAGAAGTAGTTAGGCATGAATTGAATAATGGACAAGATGGGAGAGTAGTAGTATCAACATTAGAAGAAATTCGAAGATTAACAGAGTTGATAGAAGAAGGGGTAGTAACAGATGTATTATATACAACACCAATTGGTAAAAGTCAAGTTAAAGAATTAGCATATTTAAAGAATTTATTTAGTAACTTTGGAGCCAAATTAAGATTAGTTGTTGATAATGTGGCACAATTAGATTTTTTATTAAATAATAGTTCAAAATGGTCAGTTATGATAAAAATTGATACTGAATTGGATTCATTTTTAGATGAAGATAATAATATAAGTTTTAGTGAAGATTTTGATTCATTATTATCAACAATTACAAGTGATAAACAATATAATGATAAAATAGAATTATTTGGATTTTATTGTCATTCTGGTGCAAGTTGTGGTACGAATGATTTATCAATTACACAAGAACTAGTTGATTATCAGTTTGAAATTGTATTAAAGGCAACACAATTAACAAGAGATAAACTAATTAAAAGAAAGCAACATTTACAAACCATTAAATCATCAAATAATAATATTCAAGATCCGAATCAGATACCTTTTACAATATCTATTGGATGTACACCAACAGTTCATAATTTGAATAACATTAATGAGAAATTACATGATCATGATACTTTAGAGGTTCATGCCGGAAGTTATGTTGCATTAGATTTACGACAATCTCATGCTGACAAGGCTGATATTGCCGGAACGGTATTAAGTGAAATTTGTTCATATCATCCAAAGACTAATGAATATGTTATTAATGCAGGTGTATTGGCTTTAGCTAGAGAATATGGTCATTTACCTGGTATTGCTCATGTGAAAGGAGCACCAGGTTGGGCTGTTACTAAAGTCTATCAAGAGCATGGAATTATATCTTATGTTGGAACAGATGAAGAAAGTGAACAGATAAAGTTAAATGGTAATGGTATATCAACTTCAAATTTATTGACCTCATACTCTGAATCTCACCAACCACATTTAACAACTCCGAATGTTGCAACTACTACTACTACTACTACTAATAATAATAATAACGAATCTAATGAACCGCATAATGAAACTAACAACATTACTACTAATAACAAACCTAAACCGCGAGCCCCATTTAAAATTGGAGATCGCGTTGTATTATACCCTCAAAACACTTGCATTACCAGTTCATGTCACAAACTATATTTTATTACAGATGGGAAGGATGAAATTGTAGATGTTTGGAGACCTTGGAGATTTTGGTAACCTTTTTATCTTTATTTTTTTATTCGAAAAACCTTTTGTTTTAATATATATATATATATAAAGCTACTAATAATAATTTTTTTTTTTAAAAAAAAAACCACTCATAACATTATTCATTATTTTCTACTTTAAATAATTATTGATGTATTGCATGAACAGGGCAATTACCTGGTCCTTTCCTGTTAAACCAATCTTTAATACATGCTTCGTGATAAATACATAAACATTCCAATCTTGCAAAATGTTGTCCTGGTTCAAATTCTTCAAAACATATAGTACATTCACCCCATAAAAACCCTTGAACTGCGGTTTGATCTGGAATTACATCAATAACCATTCTATTATTATTGGTACCATATTTTCTTCGATTATTTCGATCTGAATTTGCAGAAAACTCACTTCTCGTTATACAATTTGCAATATGTTCTTCTTTACCTTGTTGAGTTCGTTTCTTTAAACTTTTACTACATACTGGACAATTATCTGGATCATCTGGATCGTTGTTATATCTGGTAGCTCGTCGTTGTTGTCTTGTTGTAGCTGCTGCTGTTGCTGCTACTTGTCGATTATGTCTTAATACTTCCATGCATAAATCACAAGTTCTGTGAGGTACATGAGGTGATTCTAAAAAGATTTGTGATGGTGGTGATACAACATAGGTTGATGGTGGATAAGTTGTACGGTTTTGTGAACAATCATTGCAAACAATTTTCCCACATTTCCGGCAATGATGTCTTCTATAAAATACTGTAAATGATTCATTACATATTGTGCATTTGTTCACTTCATCATCTGGTTGCCATTTTGGTACTGCATCATTTCTAGTGGTGTTATTGGGGTGGTTTGATGGGTTAGGTCTCGAAAAGTAATAGTAGCCGTTCATGTTGGTAGTTCTATCAGTATTTACTTCATTGGAGTTTTGGTTAGTATTTATAATTTCTGGTTCTTGAGATTCTTGAGAAGATTCGGGTGAATTTGATGAAGAAGGGGGAGGTTGTTGTTGTTGCTGTGCTGCTGCTGATGTTGATGCGATTATTTCCTCTTGAGCTTGATATTGGACTTGAGGAGGTTGGGGTACTTGATGACCTGAAGATTGTACTTGACTAGGTTCATCATCGTTAATTTGTACCAGTGGCTGGTCATCATGGCCCACATGATTAACTTCTGACTGTTGATTAACTGGCTCGTTAGTGCTCATGATTGTATTGGTAGATGCTGGTGATTAATAATAATAATAATAATAATAATAATAATAATAACAATAATAAACGCTTGTATGATAATAACAAAAATGCAAATTGAAAACGACAAAAAACTATCAGCCCTCCACCACTTTAAAAATTGTTAACAAAAGAGAAAAAAAAAATTGCAACAAAGTATTTCTAAGAGTAGTTTTGTTTTGTTATGATTTGAATAAAATGAAAACGATATAAAAAGTTTTGAATACTCTGATAGATAGTTAGGAGTAGGGTTAGAGATGAAGATGAAGATTTGAGTCGTCTTTCAGTAGATATTGGGTTAAAACGGCTTTATCAGTAAAAAAGATGCTTCAAATTGTTCAGTCAGAAAGGGCTGTGAAACCAATTTTAAGCGTTTCATTAATTTTGTGGTGTCGGGTAGACGTAATAACTAAGCGCGGGTACGATATCATTCAAGCCGTGGTATTATTATGTAAGCTTGAGAGGCGTCATTGTGCACACCAACACCCTAAAATAGGCAATTAACGAGGCGGATCGGATCAACCTTTCAAGGTTGGTAGACTTTTTCTCGAACGTTATTTCCTATAACCGGATATAGATTGATACCAGGCCTTTGTTTCAGAAATTTTTATTACCGACCGGCTCACCGACGTCGTTACAGAAAACCAAGTGCAAGTGGCGGGATTCCGGATTACCAATTATAAACAAGTTGGGACATTTTCGACTCAAATTAGCCGCACGATAGATTTGGAAAACCGTTTTACGCCGCATCCTCTAAGTTTTTATGAAAATTATAAAATATATGATATTATTAGTAAAAAAATCTATTCATCATCACTTTCCATTTCTGCGTCACTACCAGAAACATCACTCTCTTTATTATCTTCACCTTCATAACCATTATCACTCATTTCAACGTCTTCATCATCACCACTTTCGTCACCTTTCTTAGCCTTTTCTTTTTCTTGTGCTTTCAAAATACCTCGTTTAGTTCTGCTCATTTTCCCTTCTTGCTCTTCCTTCTTTCGTTTAATATTAGATTCTTGTTCTTTTCTTCTTTGATCCTTCAATTCCTGTCTTCGTTTATGTCTCTTTTCTAATTCTGCTTCTTCTTTTTTGGATTTATTATAATCACTATGGAATAAAGTTTTACCTTCACATACACCTTCTTCAACTTTTCTTAACCTTAGTTTCATTCTTGGTCCAATTTCTACTAATTTAACCGCTCGTTTGGTTGTAGTAGTTTCTTGTTTCTTTTTTTTTGATTCTTGTTCAACTTCAACAACTGCATCCTCCTCAACTTCAGATTCACTAGTGTATCCACCATTATAAGGATCTAATAAATAATCACTAATATCATTAGTTTTTGATAAATTTGGCAATTTTTTATTTAATCGCTTTTTAGCATTATTTAGTTTTCTCACTTGTTTACTGCCATCTACTTGTTTAGTTTCAATACTATAATGTCGAACATCAATTGTTTCACCAGTTTTCTTTAATAATAAAACTCTTTTAAACGATTGTAAATTAGTCTCTGATGGATTGATTGCTGGGAACATATTTAAAAACATTGAACTCATTAAAGTTTCCAAATCACTTTTGTTTTCATCATTTGTAAAACCTTGCATAATTAAAACTGGTGGATTTAAAAATTCAGCATCATTATCACTCTTTGGATTCTTCATAACTCTTCTAACATCTTTATTTAATGAATATTGTTTAACATCAAAATTTAATGTTGGACCTCGAGGTGTTCGTGCAATTCTTAAAGTAGTATTATCATTTAAACTATTTGAAAAAACAAATAAATGTGTAATACCTAAAGGACCACACATTGATGTGAAATCTTTAAGTCTATTTTTACTTCTTTCTTGTAATTTTGCTGCTGTGTGTGGTTGCATAACTTGTCTGAAATCTCTAACTAATTGTGTTAATGATTTGGTCAATTGTCGTTTACTATCACCCATTTTAATGACCATAGATCTTGGTACTTGAGCTTCATCTTCTTCTGAAGGTCGAACATGAGTTCTTTTCTTAGTTGACCGAGCTCTTCTAGCTGCTACTTTCCCCATTTTTTATGATTTATTTATAAAATGTAGTGTCTACTGATTAAAATTTTGATATAGAAAAAAAAATTTCAACTATCAAAAATTTTTTTATAGGTTGATCAGTTTAAGCTGAGATGGCGCGCGGCGCGTTTGTTATCATAGCTTTAAATTTTTTTTTTTTTTCATGGAAACTGTAGAAAAATTTATGTGAGGCTGAAATTTTATAATACAGAGGATCATCTTGAAATTTTTTTTTTTTTTCCACTTCAACTTACAAACAAAATAAATAGATATACAACAAAAAAAATGGGTTTAAAAGAGAAGAAAGTTAAAGTTAAAAGCAAAGGATCAAGCGATTCAAGTAAAGTTACTAAAGTTCAAAAATCAAAGGATGAACGAAAAAAAGATCGAAAAGTTGAAAAATTGAAAAAAGAAAAAGAAATAAACCCTCCTGTTGAGAGTGAAAGTGAAAAAGAACAGAAGCAAGATGAGGAAGCTGTTGAAATAGAAGTCGTAGAATCAAAGAACAAGAATAAAGAACAACCAGAGCAGGATAGTGATGATGATGAAGTTGATGGACCAAACACTTTTAAAGATATGGGATTAGATGAAATCTTATTAGAATCTTGTGAACAATTGGGTTTTACAAAACCAACACCTATCCAACAACAATCAATTCCATATGCATTACAAGGTAGAGATATTATGGGTTTAGCAGCAACTGGGTCAGGTAAAACTGCAGCATTTGCATTACCAGTTTTACAAGATTTATATAACAATCCGGCCCCATTTTTTTGTGTTGTATTATCACCAACTCGTGAATTAGCCAAGCAAATTTCAGAACAATTTGATGCATTGGGTAGTAGTATGGCTTTAAAGACTGCTACCATTATTGGTGGGGAAAATTTAATGACACAATCTTTGGCATTATCTAAGGAACCACATATTATTGTTGCAACTCCAGGTCGATTATTAGAACATTTAGAACAAACTAGAGGCTTTAGTTTAAGAAAATTACAATACTTAATTTTAGATGAAGCTGATAGATTATTAGATATGGATTTTAAAGAGCCAATTGATAGAATTTTACAAATCATTCCAAAAGAACGACATACTTATTTATTTAGTGCTACACCATCAAAAGAAGTTGAAAGATTGAAAAATGCATCATTAACTAATCCAGTTTTGGTTAAAGTTAATAAAAAAATTACTACAGTAAAAGGTTTAATTGAAAATATTTATTTAGTTAGTCCAGATGATAAAGATGCCGCTTTGGTTACAATTTTTAATGAATCAGCAGCCGGGAAATCAGTCATTGTTTTCACAAATACAAAAGATGATGCCAAAAGAATATCAATTTTATTGAATATTTTACAATTCCCTGCTATTGCATTACATGGCGATTTATCCCAAAATGAACGATATAGTTCTTTTAATAAATTTAAAGCAGGCAGTAAGAAAATTTTAGTTGCAACTAATGTTGCAGCAAGAGGCTTAGATATTCCAAATGTTGATTTAGTTTTAAATTACAGTTGTCCTGAAAATTCAGATGATTATATTCATCGTGTTGGTCGAACTGCTCGAGCAGGTAAATCTGGTAAAGCAATTACGTTTGTTTCACAATATGATGCTAAACATTATTATGGTATCGAATTAAAGGTTCATGGTAACAAGCAAGTTCCATTACTAGATTTAGCAAGGGAAGATGTTAAGATTATGAAGGGTAGTATTGATCAAGCTCAAAGACAATCTAAAATTCGAATGAAAGAACTTCATGAAAAAATCAAACTTAGAGGCACTAAATTCAAAAAGGGTGGTAAACGTTCTAAGGATAGTCAAGATGCTGATGCTTAGTTATTTATACTTATAATTTTGGGGAATTCTTTTTTTTTTTTGTTTATTTTAATTATTTTAACGGTGTAGGTTTTCTCATAAATAGTGTGTATACCAAAAAAAGTACTTCTTCTATTATAGTAATAATAATAACAGTCTATTCGGGTTGTGTAGTTGCAGTGTTTTGGGTATTCAGATCTGTTGGATTATTATATTGATTTTCTTTATCGTCATTATCCTCATTATCATTCGACTCATTCTCGTCATTACTATCATCGTTAGTTTCATTTAATTCTTCATTACTTAATTCATGTATATCTTGTGTTAAATTTGAGATATTTGGTGGCACACTTTCCTTATTTTGTTCATTTTTCTCACTTGTTTCTTCTTCCTCGATTATTACTTCCTTAGTTACTTCTTGTTCTATTTTATACTCTTCTTCCTCTTCTAATATAACTTGTTGTTCACTCTCTATCTCATGATTATGCTCTTGTAAATTTATTGACTCAATTGATTCATCTTTACTTCTATCGTGACTGTAATCACTCTCTTCTAAACTCTCAACATCTGTTACTTTATGATCGTCATCAACTGAACTATCATCATTTTTTTCTGTATCTTCATGTCGTCTTTTGTCTTCTAATTCTTCAGAGGGTGTTTGAGATCTTTTTCTTTTCCTTGCTCTTGTATATTTATAATTCCCCTTTTTATTCAATTCTTCCACCTCATCATCAGTGTATGAAATTGGGCTCCTCATATTAATAAAATTGATCAATTGACCCAAGTATTATCCTTAATTTGTATCTGCTAATGCTTAATTGTTCTAATTTTCCCTTTTTTTTGCTATGCTAATTTTAAAATTTTCGCAAAGATATCATATGTTTATTGAGATGCTAAATTTTATCATGCAGTTGACAAAAAAATTTAAGGGTGAATTGTTTTAAAAAGATTGAAGAAAGATCCAAAAAAAGGTTTTAATAAATATAAGAAAGGAATTGATTAAAATTGAGTTTTTTTATCTTGTTTATATATCAATTTTTTTTTTTTCCAAAGAAGAATCTAAGATATGTTATGGCTATGTACGAAATTAAACAAAAAAAATGCTTTTGCCTGGGTAGTAGGTCGCAAAGTATTTATTTCCTTTTTTTTTTCAACTTGTTATTGTGTAAAATTATACAAAAAATTAGTAATTAACATTCTGTTTTGTTATAGTAATTACATATATCATGATATATGGGTTGATTTTATGTTAATTATACTCTATTAAAATTCTTTGAATTACTATAACCAACCTTTTTAAGAAGATATGAATGTTACAATTAATTATAACTACCAATCCCTATTATATGCCATGTAATTAATATTTGTATTTTTTGATCGAGGAGACATTATTACGCATAAAGGATAATCCCGTACTTGACAATTAATACAATTTACTCAATTGACAAATCTCGAAGCCGGCCCAGTTTTCAAAAATTCAGGTAGATGAAACATAGTAAATAAAGTTTATAAATTTTAAAAAGATAAAATCAAAAAAAAGAAACAAAAAAAGAAACAAATCAATTTTATTCAAGCACTAATATTTTCTGTCTGTGCGGCAATGTCTCACACTCACAGATAACATAAAATTAACTCCTGGGAATGAATTTTTAAGACCATGTTGCCTGCAGCAACAACAAGCACAGTCAAACCTTTTTTTATTTCTTAGCATCTTCAACTATTCATTATACATAATGTTTATAAATAAATTTGGAATTTATAGTCTTGTAAATATACATTTTATATATAATTGATGGGTTTTGGTGCTCAGTTTGTACATTTTTTTATTTTTTTATTTATTATTATAATTATAATAATGTTGGTAACTCGATTTCTAGTTTTCGAACCTCAAATTACCAAGTGATATACTATAGTATGAATAGGTTAACAAATTTAAACCAATAAAATCTTCAATGTAAAGCTATAAAATAAGAATAGGCGATTGAGATTGCTATCCAAGCACTGTAGTGATAATATTTTCAAACATATATGGGCTCTCAAGCTATTATACCTATAAATTGTGTCAGATATGAGAATAGTGCCACCAGTCATAATTCCAAATTAATAGTCTAGACATATCCATTACGAGCTTTACATAAAACAGGTCGATATCAAGAGAGGAAAAGGTCATCCCGCTTAATCAGCAAGGATAAAGTAGCAAGAACTATCGACAATGATACGTTAAAAATCATCTTAAAAGAACTCTCTTATGAAGTATCCATATAAACTTGAGGTCATGAGATTTTCGAAGATAAAGTTAATTAACCATTTCTTTCCTATATTTAGAATTTAGAAAGCTACAATTAATGATAGGTAATAAGGAATAACATCTCCCATAATATAATGCAATAATATAATAAAAAAATGATGAATAGTTATATAAATAATATTCTATAAAATAAAACATCCAATAATGTGAAAACCCTCAATTTTATCTCTTTTATGAAAATTCTATAGCAATTAAAGTATGGAAGGTTACAAATTATCAACAACATTTTTCCATCTAACTAACCATAATCCTAAGGTCACCGCACTTGCTAATAACATCCCACAACCTGTCAAAACAAAAGTCCAAGAATAACACATGTACCCTTGTGAGCACACATCTAACACAGGATTGATAACATCTTGGGATGCATGTTCATACAATGTCGCAAATAACATTCCAAACATCGTTGACCCAATAGCTGGTGCCAAAATAAATAACCCCCAATTGGTTCCAAAACTTTTAACACCCCAAACACATGCAACAACAGTTGGAATCATTGTAAAAGTAACACCATATGAGAAACCATTAATAATTGATGAAATATAAAATAGTTTTCCTGATTTTTCCGCTAATGTACCATTAGCTAGATTAAAATGACAGATTGCTGTAATGAAAAACACTACTGCTAATTGAACTGGTCGGCTAATTTTATTTCTAACCAAATCACTTAAAATACCAATACTTAACCGAGCAATTGTTGATGCTAAACTGAATAATGCAACATGGAATGAAACATCTGGTCCTTCTGGAATTGTATCAATAATTGCACCCATGTTAACAACATACATTTCTAATGGTCCAATTGTTACAATAAATACCAAAAAGAATAACCATGGTTCTATTGATGAAATGAATCTAATTAATCGTTGTGATTGTGTTAAATGCTGTTCTTCGTCATCTTCTTCATCATCTTGAACAGTTTTATCTTCTTTTGGTTCAACTTTAGCTAACTTGGCAGCTGCAAATCCACAAATACTACCAGCAATATATAAAATTGAAAAAAATATAAAAACTTTTTCAACATTAACAAATCCATCAACAACAAACAATTTTCGAATCATTTGAGATTCCCATAATGAACTAACACCAAATGCTGCAACTGGGGCTGAAATAGCTAATCCAGTATTTTTTGGATAAATTCTTGCACATGTTACTAGTCCACAAAAAAATAAACAGGAAGTACCACATCCGATAATAGCCCAGCAGGCTGCTTGATACTTATAACTATAATAATTTTTATAAAAAAATGATGCAAATGCGTACCCAGGTACTAAAGTAATGCCACCAATACTAGCCATCAAAGTTTGACCATATTTATCACCCAGATATCCTAGTAAAGGTACTGGCAGATACATCCCCAACTCTGCACAAATACTGATTGCATTGATCTGAAGTTGGTTAAATCCTAGTTTATGTTGTAATGCCGGGGTATAAATGCTATAAAGTTGAACTGATCCGGCTGATAGACAGCATAGGATACATAGAATAAATGCAAAAAGTTTGGTTTGATGCCTGTTGGCTGTATTTGAGCCTGTGAGAAGACCCACAGTCTCGTCCATTCTATTTCTATTAAAAAATGAATAAAAAATTAGTGTAGAAATAAGAGATCAAAAGATTTAGGAGATATCAGATAACTTTTGTATTAATTAGTCGGATCGCCCAAAAAAAAAAAAAAAAAAAAAAACTTACCCTCAGAGCTGGAGTTGCAGTTTCAAAGTGGTGGTAAAATTAATCTTTACAACGTGACTATAGAGAATCCTTGGTATCTGATGCTTAAATTGGGTAAAAGAGTCAGAGCTTTTGCAGTTAGCACTGCTTGAGTTTGACTAAATGAGCGTTATCGCGTTGATAAGCACAGCAATTTTTTCTCAAACACTTTAAAGCTACCGCCACAACTAAAAATTTAACGGTTAGTTCGATCGCGCACGCGCCCACCGCCGGCTTCCGTGATTTTTTCTCAAAATCTATATCCGGATCAATATGAGAGCTGCCCTTGGGGCTTGAATTTTGTGGGAAAAGGAGGAGTTTGTGATGAGCGTTTTTTTGACACTTACCACTGCAGGTCTGTTGGATGTACATCCATCTATGGGTGTTGCAAAAATTGTAAATACATGTTTTACCTGCCTACAGCCTTAATCGATTTAAGGGACTTTGGCATGGATATGTTGATAATATGTACAATTGATTTTTCTTCACTGTGATATTTGATAAATATAGCAAATTGGTTCTATCATAGTAATGACTTATAGATGCTATTAATAATTCTATTTATAGTATTAATAATATACAAAACGTTGTTGCTACAGTGTTGCTATACCTAAATTAGCCATTGGAATTTTTTGTAATAAGCATTCATTTTAATCAATACAATAAGTTGCAATCTGTTTGAACTTCTACTAATTAATGAATTTTTAAGCAGTATGTAGTCTTTTAAGTTTACAGGTAGAGCGATTTTTCATGCTGGGCGAAGCAAGTTGTCTTGCAGCTTCATTAACAGTCTCTCAGTTATAACGTTTTCGTTTTAAGGATTCAAAAGCAGTAAATTGATAGTATAGATTCAGGAGTTACAATAATCAACAGTATACATGTAATCAGCTTAATGTAACTTTGATGAGAGACTGATGCATCCGATGCATGAATGTATGACCCATTTTGCAAACCAATCTAAATTAGGCGACTCGTAGTATGCACAATTTTAGCGGAATCAGTGTTTGCTTAGCCCATATGGCGCCGGCATTATATATAGTGTGATTTAGGGGCGAATTGGCAATATATAAATATGTGAATTTAGGGAATAATAACTTTTTTAGATCAGTCTATATTGTAAGGGGGATTAAAAAGATTTACTCCTTTTCTTACTACCTACTTGCCATGGTATATTGCACACAGATTCAATTAATTCCTTATTAAAATTAGGAAGTTCATAAATAGAATGACCAAAGACACACAGAACTAATTCGATTTGACTATCAATCGATACCAATAGATGTATCTTAAGTATATACAGATTGTATAATTTTTTGGTAGGATGTACAATAAGCGTGTTCTATTTGAAAGATCTGGATTTCACTCACGTGTGGATTCTGCTGCATCCAAAATAGCGGCTTTGCAGGTGACAGCTTTAAACTTGCATAAATACATCAGAGTGATTGCCCCTCTAGCCGATGACTGTGGAGAAGCAAAACGGTGCTAAATATACCATACCAGACAATCCAGGACGCAACACAATGTTAAAATTTGTTGGGCAATCTTAAAGATATGAAGAAATACTGCAGATGTCAATAGCCAATCAAAATAAAATTTTACTGGTATATAACATTACAACTGAATATCAAAGATGCATCTAGTTTGGAAGTTGGGCTTAGAGCATATTGTACATGCAAAATTGGATAATCCTTTACATACTCTGAATACGAGATAGCACCATGAAAATGGTTGGGATGATTACTCCTTTCACCGCTAATCAATCAAATTTGATTAGTACTGCTTGATTATGTTAATTGTGTAATTAGATTACAATCCATATAATATGGTAGTTGTACACCTGTAGATGGTTGAACTCCATTTCAAACCTATAGTTCACTTCAAAATCAAGATCTAACTGAGTTTAGCATGCGATATAAACCCATAACTAATTGTTTATAGACGAAAAGTAATGCCATTGTACACTGATATACGAGCCACAATATACATATATCTATAGTGTACACTAAATAGTTACACTCTACAAAAGCATCATCAAGCATACTTACAATATATCGATTGGCTCTAATACAGAACTTCAATTGTCTTCAAGGTATAAACGAATCGAACGATTAAAAAATCAGGAATAGCCTTTATACATATATTATTTATAATCAATGTTGTGGTCTATAGATTCTCATTATAATTAAAGGAAAATACTCGCAGAGTTTCATGGAAATGTTTTAGAATATTTTTAAAAGTAAGAACGTTTCTTCATCACAAATAAGCAGCTCTAACCTCCATGGCTGCAGTCATTGGAATAATACATCTTACTATAAATACCTCTAATAATTCCTAAGAACAAATTTCCGTTTTACATGTCAGCAAAGCTCCAAAACCCCAGAGTCATAGTAACATTTATGCATCACGTCAGCAGTATAATGCCAAAAATCACGGATATTTGCAGAGCTTAACGTGTTTCTGTTTTGGCGCAGGGTACAAATAAAAAACCTGCAATAAACGAAGTAGAAACTTGTATGGGTAAAACCAAGTGCTCGTTTAGTCGTTTAAACCGATCAGGGCTGAATCATTATGATACGACAAATCTGAAATTTTCAGGACATTTAAAATATGAAATATCCCCCAAACCATATCCCCCAATTGAGCCCTTAGATTTCAAGCTTGTTTCTATATGTCTAAGGGTCGAAACCAAAACCTTTTTATCATCAAGTTCATTTTTGTTTAGAAAAATGATAAAAAATGGGGCGATAAATAATTACGCAAGCATTTTTACCACACCACTTTTTTTTTTTTTCACACACCCTTTGATCATTCAGCGCATTAATAATTCCTAATCAACCACTCGACATTTTTATTCAAAAGTATATAATTTGATTGGTATCCACCTAAGTATAGCCAGCATAGTTAAAAAAATATAGAGGAACTGTATCAAACGAAATAAAAAAAAAAAAGTTTAAAAGAATGGGGGAAGTTAGAAATAGAAAACAAAATAAAACAAACAGCATCAATGCAAAAACGGTATATCATGGAGATCAAGATTATAATGGTGACGGTCGATCTTTTACATTCATGGATTATGTTCGAATCTTTGGTGGATTATTGTTAATTAATTTCATTCTATCATTATATATTACAGGTACATTATTTTGGGGACAACATACAAGATGGACTAACCCACGATATGCTAAGTTCATGCTAACGGGTCCACATTACGTAAATTTATCAGAATCAGAATTATCAAAATATAATGGAGAAAATCCAGATTTACCAATTTATGTTGCAATTGATGGTAATGTTTATGATGTTACTTCAAATCCTGATACTTATGGCCCAGACGGATCATATCATTTCTTTGCAGGTACTGATGCTGCAAGAGCATATGTTACTGGTTGTTTTAAATCAGATTTAACTCATGATTTAAGAGGTTTGGACTATGAAGAAGCCAAAGCTGCTGTTGAAGGTTGGCAAAAGTTCTATGAAAATAATCATAAATATTGGCTTGCTGGGAAAGTTTGGCATCCAGAATTAACTACTGAACCACCTGCTCCATGTAATGGTGCTCAAAAACCTATTTAATTTAAAAAAAAGTTCTCAAATATATTCTTTGAACTGATTTTGTGTTTTTTCTGTAGAATATCCTTCACCCTTGATTAATTCAAATACAATCCTTTCATTGTTGTGAAAATTGAATCTCCATAATGATTTGGTCAAAAAAATATTTTTTGTAATTTCTTCAATTTCAATATTATCAATAATCAAAAAAGAATTTGTTGAATTAACTAATAAATTTTTCATTTCTATTTTACAAAGCTGGCTGATTGTTGTATACAATGCTTTCATTAAACTTTTTGATTTGGATTCGAAAAATCTTAAAAATAAATTATTTGTTGAATCCGGAATAATACTTACTAAATCGTTAATTTGAAAAATAAACGAACGGTGCGGCTCATCAATATAAGGCCGTTTATACATAAGTTTTGAAGAAGTACTCGAGTCCAAAATAACTTCTCGTGGCTGAATACTTTCTAAATCCAATACAAGTTCTTCAAATTCACTATCATTAGTTGTCGTTTTGATAATATTATGTTTAATTAGCCGTTGCTCCATTCCTTTGAACCTATAATATTTACATTCTCGAATTAAGGCCTGTCGATGATTTTCACTTTTAAAATCTAATGGTCCACCCTTGAAAATGTTTAATAAATCTTGAAATAAATCCCCGCTACGAGTTGATAAATTCAATGATGCAACAGGTGGTGGTCTAATCAATCCAAGTTCTTTTCTTAAATCTTTATCTGTATCAAAATATGTTCTAAATGCTAATGAGAAAAAATTTGGAAAATCACCCGGTTTATTAAGAATATCAACTGGAACTTGAAATTCTTGTCCGCCAACTTGACAATAAAAATCCATTCCAGCTAATTGTTTAATCAATCTTGGTAACCCATAATATCTTGCATCACTCATTAAATGGAAAAACTCATCTGATGTGTTAGGTCTTATAAAGTACCCTTGTAAATGTAATACAATTTTTGCAAAGATCTTAGCACTTCGATCCAAATATAGTACCGGTTGCTCATTTTCCTTGATACCGCCTTCCTTGTATTGTAAAAAATATTCTGTAAAATATGATGGTCCATCTGATGATAATGAAGCTCCACTTAATCTAAATAGTGAATCACCTACCTGTATATTGTAAACCTGCTCATGCGGAAGCACGACTGGTATCGCTGGATTAAATGATTCCATTTTCTAATTTTTTTTTCTTTTCTATGAATAATTGAATATGTAATGATCTTTATTATTGAACAGCTCTTCAAATTCTGCGTGTACAGCTTCTTCTATATATAATTGCTGAATACTATCAAAATGATTCGGAAAAATATATGGATTTGTAATACTAAAACATATTTAGTGTAAAAAAAAAAAAGTTGATGAAAAAAATAAAATAAAAGATCTCGAGTCCCGCACTAAGTATATTTAGTCAGGCTTTGTCTCTTTCCCCAACTGGGGTTTTTAGAATTCTTAGTAGTAACTAGAAAACTACCAATGCAAATGATCAATAATATTATTGAATAGTGGCCATTCCAAAATTATGTAAATTTATTTATGCATGATACCCAGGATTATTTTTTTGGATTTCATATCTGCTACAACATGTGTAATTAAAATGTAGCTATGGGAACTAGACAATCTTAAAAAAAGATGTAAGACAGCACCAATTGTTAATGAATATTGAAATTATCTAGTCCGGAGTCATATTCAAAAGATAGAATATATAATAAACCTGGAGAATTGCGACAGTAAACATTACCCATTACAGATATTCTTGATGAATGCCGTTAAGTGTGTACTGTAGGAAAACAGCTCAGCTTCAGATCTTCGAACCGATGCCTCAATTGAGCCCTTTGCGAAATTTCATTATTCTATTTTTTATCAAACAGTGAATCTTAAGTTATCATGCATCACTGGAGTCGATACAATCATGAAGCAGTTAACAATTAGTTGTTTGAGTATACATAGTTCTGACTAAAAATATAGGGGGATTGATATCTATAGATGAGATATATAATGTAATCCAAGTACACGTCAAATATTTCAGATTTTTACCCGGTTTTAGGTTCGGAAAGATGGCTCTATTGTCTCTTTTAGGGCAAGTAGCCGCAAGATATAAAAAAAAAATACAATAATCTACATGTAATATAAGGAGGAAATAGGTTTTGAGATCATATATATACGGTGATTGTGGTTATGGGCTATCATGAATAATAGTATGGAATTACTCTCAGGGTTCATATGCATTCATGGTGCATTAAATTGTTCTATTCTACATATTTTATTTGGTTTAAAATTACAGAAAGCATGCAATATGTGCAATTTAAGTTGAGCTCATAATGGCATGCAGTGATTGTAATGAGCCTAATTGATTTCAAGTACTTCTAAATTCTGATGGATATATAATAATCGTGCAATGCTCGATAAAAGTATACATCAAGATTTTGTAATGGTTGTGAAAATAGTTTTGTTGTCATATATAGTGGAGTATTTAATATATATACTTAGAAAGAAACCTCATGAGCACGGTGTGAGCACATATATTAATAACTTGAAACGCTAGAAGAATTTCTCAATTGGTGCCAGTGCTTTTGATATTGTAGAGGATGCGAATAATTATTAAGTTGTAATCAAGTTATGATTTAGATCAAATGCCAGTCTATAGCCTGGAATGGTGTCCGATGTGCTTACAATTTAAATATATATGGATTTGCGTTTTGATCAATGTCAATCAATTTTCAGGCCTTAAATCGATAATATTAATATTATGTATTACCATGGTAAACGATGGATATATATATTTTTTTAGTGCTGAAGTGAGCATACTATAGTCATTTTAGCTAGATTGACAGTTACTAATTCTATACAAAGCTGACAGATGGAAACTACAGTAGTGCACGGATCTTAGAATACCAATCGACAGGGCGTAAATAAACAGCCTCACTATAGATATATATATTACGTAAGTAAGGGGTTTGCAGTCTCTACCAGCTGCTGATGGCATTTAGTTTAATTAATTACCTGTATATCCGTGAAGGATCGGATTCTGTCAGACTAGAATTCATCGATGTAGAATGCAACACACGATATTATAAGATCTGAATCTGATCTGGATTGACATATATGCATATGTTACAAAAACCTAGCCCCATCAACCCCTTTTGCATCCGTCTTTGATTAATCTATAGTGTACAGGAACCCATCACAGTATATTCTTACCATAAAATACTTAAAGGACGAAAATGGCTAACACTCGATACATATATATAGCCTTCAAAATAATTGAGTATACAATAGTTTCTTGGTCGTGATAGATCCAGCGATTAAAGGTAGCTCTTATTGTAACCTGATATTCGTACTGATCTACACTATTCGGAACTACCTTGCAACCATCCAATATCTGCTTCACTCAATTAAAACTATAGTTTAATAATATCCAGATAGATGGGCCATTTTAACTAGTTTAATTAGCATAGCTATAAATATATCCATACATGCATGCATGGTCAGACTATAATACGCTAAACTTTGAATAGACTATTTGTAGGACTATAAGCATGCTAACCGTGTTCCTGGGCTATAAAAAACGTCCCTGTCTTACCATTAACTGATCATCACTCTGATCGATAAAAAACACAGCACAGTGGTACACTCTCAAGCAGTGCTTAAAGGTGCCGACCTGCCAACCTCCATGGACTGTCAAACTTGTAGATCGGTATTGAAAATTTACCCCTTGATGCATTGTCGCGTCGATTGCAATCAATCATGATCACGATTGTTAAAATGTGCCATCCTGGTAATTCTCATCATACTTATTCAGGCCCTGCAGTAATTTAAAATCTAGTCGGTTCTACCACGATCGAGTGATCATTATGGCTCATAGATCATACTATCCTTAAACATTTCTCCTGAATTTCTTCAAATATATAAACACATCAATATTCCTCTTAAATCTTTTATACATTAATCAATTTTCCAATTTAACTAGTCAACAACAAAGGTTTTTTTTTTTACAAAGCTGTTTTAGCTTATTTTCTTTTAATAACAAACTTATACACTCCTTTAGTATTTTTTTCCAACTACTTCACACTCTTTTAGTACCAACACATTATAAATCATGAAATTTTCAACTACTTTATTTATTATTTTATCAGCTATCGCTATTGCTGCACCGGCACCATTAGATGATGGCTCTCAAGACTCAACTCCAGCCTCATCATCTCAAGACGATCAATCCCAAGAACAATCATCATCTTACAGCAAACCAGGTGTAATGCCATACGACGATGCTATCAAATTGCTAGACGATGGTGACGGTGTTCAATCTCCAGATGGTGGTGTCAAGATTGGTGATAACGGTAAAGTCAAAGTTTACAATGAAACTATGGCAGATGGTAAGAAAGATGGTGGCACTATTTTAACTAATTTGTTAAGCTTATAAAATCTTAAAAAGTTTAGAATACCTAGAGGTTTTGAGAATCTAAGGTAGATGTTATGGTAAGCCTTTTAATGTGAAATAATATAGAAGAATTGTGTTTATATGATGGGGATAAAAATCAGATGCAGGGTATTTTCATCTGATCAATCTTATTGTGTCATGTTTTGGATAAGTATAAGAATTGCTCGTGTTATTTAATGATGTTTTAATGAATTTTGTTTTAGTGTTTATTTAATATTTTATAGTAAGAAAATATTTCTACTTTTGCTTTCAGAAATTTATTGTGCTACTTTTAATCGTAAACTATGCATGGTTATAATTAAAGTTGGCGCGATAGAGGGTTTAAAATTATTTTGGGTAAATTTTACAGTGAATTTAAAGTGGCTGGCTCTGTACACGCATTGCAAGTAGGCAGTTTACGCGTTTATCACACAATAGATGCGGCTCAAACTTTCAGGCTGGTGTAAGCAATTTTTGATTGGTACGTATAGTTGTAGATATATGGCTCCGTCTAGTTTATTTATGATTCAGAGAATCATTATAGCATTTTTTTTCATATTGCGATGTTTAAGATTTTTTTAAAAAAAAACATATCACGGGCTATTAATTTATAGAATCAGTTTTTATTTTTACATTAGATTGAGGATAAAAATTAATTAACTGCAACATAGATCGAGGTAGCATTTGTACACAAGGATCACTATATATCTCATATATCGATCTATTAGTAGCTTTAAAGTTTGATGCAGTTTGTAAATTTATCGTGATATTTTGATGATCCGTTTGGTTGGAGGTTTCGGCATTAGACATTCCCAAGTTTAATTTGTTTCTTTTTGATTTCAAGATATGTAAGTCTTATTGGGCACGGCAGGTAAATGACCAACACTTTTTTCAAATCTCATTGGCGTTATAACAGCTATGACTAACTATTAGCCTAGTGAATCTCAATAAGGTTGAATTTGACCAATCATGAATCTTTAGAAAAAGCTCTTATCATTAGTGGATGCAAATTACTCGATATAATGTACAAATACAGCATTTTAATAATTGCAATATATCCTCGAGACCTGCTAGTATACAATTCTGTTCCCCATATAGTAGCATATATGTGCAAAGTAGTTGTAAAATTTTAAGCGGATCATATGGTTCACTGTCGATTCTGACAGAACAATATTAAAGTAGCACAGCTTAATTCGAACTTTTTTGCATACAAAATAGATTAGACAGACCGACAGCTGATCTCCTCAGGTAGAGGCTTGATTTGAAATGGTTAGGCATCAACATTTGACGTCAACTAAATAGTTCATATCGCTGTTTAAGCTACTGCATATAATATTCCTAGAGGCTAGCTTTTGATAATTATTATTTTTTTCCATGCTATTGAGGGGCCTTCTGTACCTAAAATTATGGAAGTTAATACATATATCTGTTGCTTGGAGCTTCTACTGTGCATTTGGTTGTTTAGCAAAAAGTTGCATAACCCCGGGCCTTTTTGAAACTTTTCCAGTCATATTAGAACCGCCTACCTATAGTAATAATTGTACGGCTTTCTATTTTTCGGTGAGCCATAGCCGAATAAAAAATTAAGGGTGTCAAGTTTCACCTGCTTTCGAAAATTCTGTATAGCTATAGCTATCCACTTACTTTGTAAATCATACAGCGCTAGCGCTATCCATGCATGGCACTTATACATCCATGGATAAAACTCTCAGCCACACGGCTGACCGCGCTTTTTTGAGCGAGGTATGTATCGGGATGTAAATCCAAACAAACAAGCCTTACTTCAATTGGTGCCAGATGGTAGGTTACAGTAGGATAAACTTTTTTAAGCACAGCAGCGATTTGCAAATCTATCAGTAGGGCTTTATCTCAACGGCTTTTTAGATTTTCTTCACGACTAGATTCGATTTCGGGATAGAGCTATTCCACTACCAGTAATGGTTAAAGTAACAGATGAGTCCATACTTGTCATAGAAAAGTCACTTTTCAAGAATAGATTGAAATGTAGAACCACGAGAATTTTGAGCCACTTTCAAACAACGAGATTGTTGGAAGATTTTCAAATTTAGATTCAATTATCTACAGATTAATTACAAGAGTAGAGGATGTAAATTTTTTTATGCAGTAAAATTTTTTTTTTTTTTTTTCTTGGTGGGATTTTTGCCAAGAAATTCGCTTGTTCGCTTATTGTTGTCGTCCCCACTATTTCAAAATCTTAGCCAACCAATACAATTTCAACACTCCAATCAAATTCTACCAGTATTTAACGTTTCTTGATCTTATAGAATTTATGATCAGCATCGGTGATTTGAATAGAGCACCGTTATTCTAATGAAACTCGGCTATCGAAGATGATACATGTAGCTCATAAGGATGCGGCTTTGAGAGGATCAGAAAAAAAGCCTGATATAAAAAAGCCATCTGAGTCAAAATCATAACAATGTAAAGTCAATATAAAGGTTCAATAAATGGAAGGCTATGACACATATTATGATTGATAGGGAGGCGACTCAGGGCCAGCAGGTCGCTTGTCTTAGCTTTAATCGGTAGTCTAAACAGGATAGTAAATGCTGTAGAATCCCAAGTAAAGATACTAAAAGCCCAATTTTGGTTTAGAAGAAGGAATGCTGTGTCATATCAAGTCTGTATAGATGCATATACTGCATATACTATTGGAAATCTGCATGGTAGATTATACCGTTCCTGGCCATTTTACAAATATATTTCTATGCATTAGTTTCAATTCATATAAATACGTCAGGTCAATTTATACCAAGTAGTTATAGGAGGATTCATAGAGTATATAAATCCATCATGAATCCCTGAAATAATTCTCAGTTTCCTTCAACTTTTAACCACAGATCAATTAACATTATTAAGAGAAAATGAAACTTTCAACAATTTTTGAAATTGGTTGTGTTATTTCAACAGTTACAGCCAAAAATACCCCTAAAGGGATTTTCCAACTTGATTTAAATTCAAAAGAGTCAAAGAATGGATACCACCCTTTAAACCGAGTTAATGCAAAATACCCATCGTTTGTCAAAAGAGATGAAAAAAATGAACTAGTTTTGTATAACATTAACAATCGATATTATTCTACTGAATTGGAACTTGGTACACCATCACAAAAAGTTGCGGCTGTTGTTGATACAGGTTCCAGTGATTTATGGGTTATGGATCCAAGTAATCCATATTGTACCAAAGATGAAAAAAAGGCAGAATATCCATCTCGATATGTCTTGTGTACTAATAATACTTTCGATGCTGACCGAAGCAGTTCATTTAAAAATACATCAACACCATTTTTCATTAAATATGCAGATTTAAGTGCAGCATCTGGTAGTTATGTTACAGATGTTATCAAGTTTGGTGATAGTAAAATCGATAACTTTCAATTTGGATTAGCAAATGTTGCAAATTCATCAGAAGTTGTTTTCGGTATTGGGTTAAGAGAAAATGAAGTATCAAATTATCAAGATAAAACAACTTATGATAACTTCCCTGAAGCTTTGAAGAACAATAAAATTATTAATATTAATGCATATTCTTTATTATTAGATGGACAAAGTTCAGCAACTGGTGCATTGTTATTTGGTGGGATTGATAAAGCCAAATTAGCCAGTGATTTATTTAAAGTTCCAATGGTTAGAACTAGTTATTATTCTGATGGTGTTTCTGAATTAGCAGTTGTTTTATCCGGAATTAATGTTGTTGGTAAAAATGAACAATCAAAAGTTATGGAGTGTAGTATGGCAGCAGTTTTAGATAGTGGTTCAACCATCAGTTATTTACCATTTAGAGCTATCATGCAAATTGCAAAAACTATTGATTTTTCTTACAATTCCAGATTGGAAGCTTATATTGGTCCATGTTCTATTAGTAATGATATTGCATTAGAATTCGATTTTAGTGGTGGTAAAGTTCGAGTTCCTTATAAAGATTTCTTATTACCTTTACAATCAGTTAGTGGTGGACCCGGTAGATTGTCTGATGGTCAATTAGCATGTCGATTAGCTATGGATTCTAATACTGATATTATTTTTGGTGATACATTTTTAAGAGGTGCTTATGTTGTTTACGATTTAGACCATAAAGAAATTTCTTTAGCAAGTGCCAAACAAAACTCAAAGGATAGTGATGTTGTAGAAATTCCTGCTGGTGGGGTTCAAGCTGATAAGGCTCCAAATTATATGTCCACTTCTACTAAATATGCTTATAATATTTTTACTCCATCTTTAACAGGTAATTATGCAGGTTCTGCAGAAAAGACTGCTACACCAACCAGAATTCGAAGAACTTCAAGTCGAGCTAGACATACTGCAAGTTTTGAAACTTCTGAATCTAGCTCATCATCTGCTGAATCAACCTCATCAAGCAGTACCTCTTCAACTAGATTAAGTGCTGCTTCAGCTACAAGTAGAGCAGGTGATGGTAGTAGTAGTAGTAGTAGCAGTAGTGATGATTCAGACTCCGACTCAAGTTCAGATAATGCAAGTACTGGTGTTACCTTTGGTGCAGCTATTAGTGCAGTTGCATTAGCATTTGGTACATTACTATTGATTTAGATTGTTTTATTTTTCATTTTTGTTTCTGCTAAATCGATTGAAATCGACTAACTTTTATGTTTTTTTTGTTTTTATGATTCTTTTCACGTTTTAATGATATATTTTATGTAATTTAGTGAGTTTTATATCCTTTATTTTCTAATATTAATGACTTTTACGTTTTCTTCACTAGCTTTCAAATTCTGTAGATTTTAAATAAACATTACTGTACCCAATTATAATTGTAATAATTGAATTGTATTTGTTCTTGTTAAAGGCATACTACAGTATTTATGGGGTCTATCTATTAATAAAAATAGTGATTTTAAAGAATGAAAATATTTATTAACTAAATAATAATAAAAAACGAGCAAGTGCTTCCAATTTTACCAGAAAAATGTAATGCACTCAATTGACAGCAAAATAATGAGGTTTTTTTACAATAAACCACCTAAGATACCGTTACCAATACCATTAGAGTTTTGTTCAGATGATTCGGCATTATTGGTATTGCCCTTACCACCAGCTAAACCTCCATTACCACCGTCGCCACCACCACCAGAGATCAATAAACCGTGACCACCACCACCACCGGAGCCCCCTGGACCAGCTATATTTTGTTAATCACTGTAATTGGCTTAGAAAAAGCTAGAGTGTATCAAAAGATAGATCTCGAGAGATTACAAATACTTACCAACACCACCTTCGTCACCGCTAATTTGACCAGCTTGGGCCATTGCGTAACTAGTGAATAAAGCTAAAGAAGAAGAGATAATTAATTGCATGTTTCTTTTTGTTGATGATGATTAGAAAAAAGGTAAATTATAGAAGAATATGGGACATTTAAATAATTTTTTTGAATGCTACATGCATTATTAAAAGGTCAAAGTAAGCATCTGGTATTTTTGCTACTATCTATAGGCCAGATTTAAATCAATTACAATTACAATTACAATTACAGCTACAGTGGTTATGGTGTGAGGGTTAGAGTAAGGAATATCAATATATTGGCTGCGAGTTATGTGTAATAGGTCTGATTCAAAGCTCATGAATAGGACTCCCAGAGTATGGAATATAACCAGGTTTGATTTGAATGCATGAATGTTTATTCGAACTATAGAATATATTTTATTGATAGTAGTAGCTAATTACGTATATCAAATCATTGACCAGTTTATGGTTATAATACAATAAACCCTAGAATAACAGCATGAGAAGCCAATCGAAATTTGAGAGTCAGCAGATTGGCCCGATTTATTAAGAACCAGAATGACGCGCAACAAATGTTGACGAAGTTCATAGGCTTTAAAAACACGATGCTGGTAACTACATTACTAAATGCGGCTGAAACATTGTCTATAGTCACTATATTTGAATCAGGGACATCCAAGAGAAATCCAGGTACAATTAGGGCTAACAAGCCCTTCTGATGAGCAAACCATGAATATATAATAACCCTATAAACTACAAACAGAATAATTATAAGGTGCTTCCCTTACCCTTAATTTTGTTTTCTAGCTAATAATTAATTTACTGAAATTGAGTAATAAAATATAAAGGAGGAGAAACACTAGGATAAATACCTGGAGTAGTTCTAATGTCTAAAGGCGAAAATAACCCAATTTGATAATTATCATTAAATTTACTTAAATTGGAGTAATGAACTTGTTCATCATTAATATGTTTAAATTGGAATTTATCTTGATTATCTTCTGGATTATAAAAATCAATTAATTTTCTTGGGTGGAAGTCATGATTATCATCATTATTATTAATTTTTGGGTTACTGGTAATAAATTCAACAGGGTATGTTTTGTCAGGTAATATGGTTTCATCATTTGTAGGGTTTAATAATTTGGTATTAACTTGAAAATTAATATAC
This sequence comes from Blastobotrys buckinghamii (nom. inval.), assembly GCA_030579975.1. Taxonomy (NCBI): domain Eukaryota; kingdom Fungi; phylum Ascomycota; class Dipodascomycetes; order Dipodascales; family Trichomonascaceae; genus Blastobotrys; species Blastobotrys buckinghamii (nom. inval.). The sequence continues at coordinate 75,480 of JAKTSB010000004.1, forward strand.
TTTTCAGGATGTAAATGGAAAATGGTATTAGAAGTAGTGGTAGAAGTAGGGTTAATAGCTTCAGGCGTCCAGATATGAGGTTGTTTAATATCATTATTGAATTTTAAACTTTCCACTTTTAATTGAAATGGTGGCTGACCTGAAATTGGAATTTTTGTAGCCTTTGATGGGTCGATAAATGCCTTTTGAACTTTTCTAGCATTGTTCTTATTATTTAATTGTTTAGAAATTTTTGCCTTTTTAGTATCTACTTTTAAAATATTATGTGAAACTGTTGGTGTTGGTTTTAATCTGAATGTTGAAATGTCAGTAGAATCTTTTGATACAATTATATTTTCACTAACGCTGCTTTTTGGAGGGGTATTTGCATTATTTTTATAGAATTCTTGTCTTTTAAATTGATTATACATCATTTCTTCCCATAAAAATAATAACACAAACCCATGTAAACATTTTGTATCTTCAGTGCTTAAATTTTGCCCAGTTTTCGAATCCTTTTTAACTTTATCGCTACAAGATAAATATTGCCGCTTCGACTGATATCGTTTCTTCATTTGTAACAAATATTCAAACTTGTGCTTAGATGAATATCTGTCACCGTTGTTATCATATTTTATATTCTTTTTGTTTGGATAAAGATTAGTGCTATATAGATCTGAAACTTTTAGCTCGTCATTGAAAAGATTTTTCTGAATAATTGGTTGGTTTTGTAGAAAATTGGTGAAATATTTATCTTTTTTATGATGAGATTTGATTTTTTGAGGTTTTGGTGTTGATTTATTTAGATGTTTTAACGTTGATTTAGCATTCTTTTTCACTTTAGTTTGAGCCATTATTTTGTAGATTTGCGTTTAGCTAATGCATATGGCTAAAGAATAAAGTATCAAATTCGATAACTTTTGTAAGGTGATGTTTATTTTTGTCGTTGCAAAAAATTCATCCTAGCGTGTATTGCCATACTTTAGTCCCAGCTTATATATTTTAGTGTAATATTTGACCAAATTTGGTGGTGATATCATTGGTAATAAAAGGTAATATTTTTAAAAAAAACCTTTCTTTATTATACCCTGAATGCACTGAGCAACTATGAAAGCAGTACATACTATAAATATATAAATGCTGTCTACATGAGGATAACTACAAGATTATGGTTGATCCTTGTAGTAGAATATAGACTCCTCACACTAACTAATATTTGAAATGTCTGTTAAAAAAGCTAATACTTATAAATGAAGTTCAAACCTCCAAGCGTCATGCCATTCTTGTGTAGTTATCTTCTGATAATCTTTCTCCGCAATTCTAACCATGATAAACCCATTTTTCTCCAATACTTTTCTACTTGCCCAATTACCAACTTTAACACCAGCATCAACTCTTTTAAACCCACCAGTTTTAACAACTTTTTCAATACCAGTTTTAACAATATCAGTCATTAAACCTTTACCACCATATTCTGGTAATAACCAATACCCAATCCATACGCTATAATCATCAAAGTTTAATCTAAATTTGATACCACCAATCATAACATCATCACTTTTAGAGTCTCTAATTGCAAAATCTTTGATATTTTTATCATCTCGTGAAGCTATATTGGTTTCTAACTGAGTTCTGGCATGCTCTGGTAAATATGGATCATATGCTGGCATTCTAAGAGTTGCTGTGACTCGTTCATCATTCATTAATTTTACTAGGGCGTCAACATCGTTTAGTGACCAGTCTTGTGTGATGTAAATACCGTCTTTAACTTCAATCATGTTGTCTGTTGTGTGTATAGAAAAAATGGTATCTTAAAAAAGGGGTTTCAAAGTGTTTTTATAATCTTTGAATTCGTTGAGTGACTCTTGAATTAAATGTGATTTTTCAATGTTTCAACCTGTTTTAGTAATAGCATGGTAGTTAACCTTTTAAGGCAGCCTCCAGAAAGGATTTTTTGAAGTTTCAGCTCGGAAATCTAACCGCACTTGCCTATCCGATATTTTGTTTCAAGCGGCAGTAAAAAACAGTCTTGACTATAGAGATGATATACAAGTTGAAACAATAAATTTCTAAAAGAACAAAGTTATTCATAAAAATTATACATTAATCATTAACTAAAAAAAACACAATAATCAAATGTGCGATGAAAAGAAATACTCATAAAAGTACTAGTTAGTTCGTTTACAACAACAAAGCTGCAACTGCTACAGCACCAGCGAATGCAGAGCTGTAGACAACATTTGATGAAGCGCCATTTGTTTGGCTAATTGAGTCAGTTGAGGATGGTGATGATGGGACTTGAACTGCACCTGATTCTGAGCCAGAGTTAGATGAAGAACCTTCATCTGAGCCAGAACTTGAACCAGATCCACTTGAACCTTCATCAGAGCCTGTACCAGAAGTAGAATCGTTTGAACCGCTATTTGAACCTGAACTTGAATCTGAACCTGAAGCAGAGCCTGATGATGAATCGTCTGAACCACTACCACTACCGGTATTACCTGAAGATGAGTTATCAGAGCCTGAACCACTGCCTGAACCTGATGATGATTCGTCTGAACCTGAGCCAGAACCTGAGTTATCAGAACCATTACTAGAACCACCATTTTCGCAAGCATCACAGTGTTCGCCACCATTACCGCCAGAAGTTGGAGTAGCAGTTGGAGCAACTGGGATACAGAAACCATGTGCATGACAAGTTAAAGTGATAGTTGCAGTACTGCTGGTCCAAACAGTTGACCCTGGCGCAATAACAGTTGTTCCTGAATTAGTGACTTCAGCGGTAGTTTCAGTAACACCTGATTGAGTACCAGAATTAGTAGCAACTTTAGTTGTGGTTGGGAATGGGGCTGAAGTGATGGTACCATTGTATGAACCTGATGTTGATGGGATTGATGCTGAACCGGATGGAGTTTGAGAAGCAGTTGAAGCAGTAGAGTTAGATGAACCGCTACCAGTAACTGAACCAGATGCTAAAGTTGAACCAGTGCCTTCTGAGGTAGAGCCACCTGTAGTAGCTGCTGATGAACCATCAGTAGCAGTTGAAGACCCGCTACTGGTTACAGCAGAACCAGATGAAGTGTTTGGCGATGAGCCACCATTAGTTTCAGTGGTTGTAGCGGTAGCATTATCATCATAGATAGTAGTGGCACAACCTTTGTTTTCCCATTTATCATCTAAAACAGCTCGAATGAAATCTTTTGCACCAGTATCACCTTTTGTAGCTGCACCTAAATGATCAGCATTGTGATATTTGTTATAAGAGAATTGAGCACCAGATGCACAGAAGTCATTAATAATCAAGTCAACACTATCAACTGGGACAACTTCATCATTGAAACCTTGATACCAATATGATGGAGCTAATGGGATATCAGCTTGACCCATATTAGATTCACCTAAAGTATTAACAACAACCTTGTTATTTAACAAATCATCACCAGATTTAAAAAATGTCAAAACGTCTCGTAAGAAATAGGTAAGTAAATTTTGTGTAACACATTGTTTGGCAGATTTACCAAATAAGTCTTCGTATTCTGGTTTCAATTCTTCTTCTAATAAATTTTTAAAGTCTGGATATTCTGATGCCATACCTTGCATACCACCTGGTAAAAATCCAGCAGTAATTTTTCTATTGTTTTGTAAAAAAACAGCAGTTAAATTACTAACACAACCACCCATTGCATGACCTTTAAATTTGATATCTGGTGCATATTGTTTGTTTAATTCTGATGACCAGCCCTAATAAGTGTTAGTATTTTTTTTTCTTCATATGTATTTAGTACTTACAACTGGAACTGAACCTCCAGAATAACCGAAATTTGCAATTGCAACATCACCTTTAACACCAGTTTTAGTGCCTGAGTTAATTACAGCTCTTAAAGAATCCAAAGCCATTTGGCCAGCTAAATGAACTGCACAGAAAGCGGCATTTGGACCTTCATAATCTGGGGAATTGATGATAATTCTATCATTTTCAAATAAATCTTTAACTGCACTCATTGATCCTTCAGTTTGAATAGTATAAGAAGGAGAGCAATCAATGAAACTTGCATCTTCTGCAACATAATAGGAAACCATTTTATTTTGTGCATCCTTTGGAATAACTAAAGTTGTAATACCAAAACTTGGATTACCATGTGTATCACTAGATCGATATTTAATTTGATATTTTCCTGCAATTAAACTAGCATCGATTGATTTGATATCACCTGGGACGTCTCTTATTTCAATAATTTCACCTAGTTTCAGATTTTTCCAGTCATCGTTAGTTGGTGCGGCATAAAATGAATCTTCTGATGGTTTTAATAAATCAGCAGCATTGGCATAAGTGACAATTGCTGATGCGAGTGCTGTTAGTAGGGCTAATCTCATTTTTTTTCTTCTTGTAGATACTATTATAAATAACAAAAATTTTATAAAATTTAATTAATTACGGATTTTATTATATTTATATTGTTTATTCTAGTTATAATTGGGGGAATTTTGAAGTTACATCCGTATTCTTAATCTTCAATCCAGTGAAACAAAATCCATTAAATGTAATGCACCAATTTCAATCAACTATAGAATATTTTTATAAGCAGCATTAGACCGTGTAAAATTCGAGCCATAACAAACCCACAAGTAAACAAGACAAGCATCGCCAATACTATATTATAATAAATGAGCTTATTGTTACTATGACCTATTTTTAAACTTTAAAGCTTTCTTCCATGTCTAATGCAATAGTTTTAATTCAATTAAAGTCGCTATTAATTGGCAAAAAAGTGGGGTCTTGAAAACTTCCAGACCAGTTCTTTAAGCCTTTGAAAAAATATAGGGGGGATTTGGGAAACAATCCGGACAGTTAAGTTCTCGCTTGTTTTACCAGCTAGAGATCAATCTGATTCAGAAGTTTGATCATCAAGTATATATATAGCTGTAAAATACGCATGCGGCTTTTGAATCGCTGACAAGCTTAAACGTTGCAGCTTTAAAGCGGAGAAAGCGACAAGCCCAAAAAAAAAAAATAAAATAAAAAAAATAAACGGGTTTGAGCCGTTGAGTTTAGTAATCTCTAGCTATTGCGAAGCTGCCAAGTTCTCTTAGCAATTTGAATTTAAAGCGAAAGAATCGGGATTTCATGGCATCGATAAGTTCTCCTGAATTATTGAGAGCTCATGGGTTCATTTAATCTACTATTCTAGCTATAGAACCGTTTTAAAGAAACTAAACTGTTGATTATTTTAGGATACTTTATCCATACTAGAACCTCCAAGTATAACTCATTAAATATTGTCAAAACTTTGTAGACTGTGGTGCATCCACCATCCAGGATATGGCGCAAGTTCGGGATAGCCACTAGCGGATTTGGTGAGGAGGTTATGCATGACTCCAACTGCAGCCAGTTGTTTTGCACGGATATAGATAACTCCCACAATTGAGGATGTTGAAGTGACAAAAAAAAAAAAAAAAAAAGAGCTCCAATTAAGTAGAAGTTCTAACATTCAAGTCTGTTTGATAGGTAATTGCAAATTTGTTAATTCCCCCAAGTCTTCATCAATTTTGGGCTGTTATATATACCATCGAATAAAGCTGATAGTATTAAAGGAATCTTCTCAATTAATTTATCGATATTAGCTTATAATATACTCAATTAAATATTGATACATTTATATGTATATATAATTGGAACCCACCATTTGACTATTGAAAACTGCAATTTTTAAGAGCCACATTAATAGATCTCCACAACTCGCCGGCTTTGAAAGCTTTCATGATAATGCAGTAAGTTTAAAACAGCTGAAATATATTAATTGAAACCTCACAATTAACAGATTCATAATTATAACATCCATTTACTGCCATGAAATATATACACTTGAAAATCTCGAGATAATGAAAATTGAGATAGTGAACCATGCTTTTGAAAAAGTCATCACGACAGTTGAAATCGTGAAGTAACAAAAGCGGAGAAAGAATCGCTTGAAATGGTAGCTTGCATGATATTACAGCTGCCCAATTGGGTCTGCATCCATGATTATTTAAGCCATGAGCCTTTAATTTAGTTTAATGGTTGCAGTTAAAACGACGGTAATTTAAAAATTTATGGGATATCTAATCTAAAGAGGAAATAAATTACCCAACAAATTCAAATCCATAGTGATCTCGAGTCACCGAGACATAATGAATATGATTTTTAAAATTCTGCATTCTTACTTAAGCTCAATCAATAATACCTACCAAGTAAGGCCACGGGATATCTTTATTAGTATTAAGCCAGCCATGAGTCTTCAATAAGCCCAAGTTGTACTTGATTATCCTGCGATGGATGAATAATAATTTAGAAATAGATAAACTTAAAGTCGCTTATTATTTATATCGCAGTGTACTTGACAGTCAAGCTCATCGTCTATCTTCTTATAACTAGCATCTGTTCCACTTACATTACCTAATTATCAAGCAGCATAAACTGATTAACTGCTCAATAGAATATTTGCTACTGTAGCTGATGCTGACATTTTTAAAGTACAGTAGTTTTTTTCAATTACATAGATGCGATAGTGATGGGGCTGTCTATATATGTCTGTGAAAAAACTTACGCAAATTTTTAAAATTTGTTTGCAGTGAATTTACTATAGAAACTTTGCATTGGTTATACCGTTTGAATCTACAGGACTAGTATGATAGAAGAATTGGCCCTGATTAAATTTATTTTCAGTAATGATAAAGCTAATCTTTTTTAAGCGCTCATTAATACGCTTGTTCCTATTACTGGTATACAAATAAATACCATCAAGATTTATCTTATCCATGGATCGACAATTATAACGGCTAGTATAACCGTTATAGATCGATCGAAAGTACCAGCCGTTAGATCAGGCATTTACTCTCAGGCTCTATGGATGTTGCTCTATAGGTTGTTAAAGCTAGCTATAGCTACAGATACATTCCGTACAACGTTGTACAACGTACACGTTGTACTTTTTTTTTTTTTTTGAATTTTAACAACGATCTAGGGCAAAGTTTATAGCCCTTATTTACTGTCCAGGATTGTGATTACTGAATTTAATGAACATTCTGTACATGAGTGTTATAAAGACAAACTTTGAATATATAATAAAGACAAAACCTAATAAATAAACTCATTAAGAAAAAAACTCAAATTAATAACTAAAACGTTATACAAAAAAAAAATCTAATCATACATAAAAACATAGGAAACAAAATTATCATAGAAAAACATCGTCATAAAAAAGGAATCTGCAAAATTAAAGTAGACTTACAACAACAAAGCTGAACCAACTAATCCAACAACAATACCAAAATTAACCTTCATACTTGACCCACCATTGACTTGAGCCATAGTAGTTGGAGCAGATGGAACTGGTACAATTTGTGAAACTGGAGCAGAACTTGATGGCAAAACATGAGAAGTTAGGACTGGCGCAACTGTAGATGGTGGAGCAATTGGGGTTGAAACAGTGTTGTTGCTACAGTTGTTATTACCACAATTTGTGATAGTTTTGAAAACCTTGTTAGTTTGTTTAACAGTACTTGTAATGATGGTAGTGTTAACATATGGTGCGTTAGTAGTACATGGAGTGTTGGTAGCGGCTGGGTGTGATGAGGTTAATGGAGCACTGGTGTGAGGAACTGGTAGACATTTGTTTTTGGTGCATGTAACAACGACAGTTCGGGTATTTTCACCATTGGTTGGAACTGGTGATTGATGACATTTGATTTTAGTACATGTAACTGTTTCAGTAACGGTGTGATTACCATATGGACCTGAAGTTGGAACAGTTGAGTTAGAGGTTGGTGTATTAGTGATAGTATTGTTATAGTTGGAAGTGGCAGTGACTAAAGCAGTTGCTGAAGCAGAAACTGATACTGAGCCAGTTGGTGCACTGCCAGTGTGAACAGTGGATGATGGTGGAGCAACTGAAGATTTAGCAGAATGAGTATGAGTTTGACAACCCATTTCATAATTACCATTCAAGGCATTGAACAAAAACTTGATAGCATCATTGTTACCATCATTAGCAGCACCACCATGATCAGCACCAACATATTTATGATATTGAATGTTAACATGGTTAGCACAATAATCATCGACTATAGCATCAACAGACCCAACAGGAACAATTTGATCGGATGTACCTTGATACCAATAACTAGGGATCTGTGGTAATTCTTTTTTATTTTGACCTAAAGTTGAAGCAGCTAAAACAGTTTTGGCTGCTTTATTTTGTAACATTTTAACACCAGATTTGAAATATTTGAAGATATCTTGGAATGCAAATTCTAATAAATCTTCAGTGACACATTGAGTAGCTGATTTGTCAAATGCTGATTTGGTACTTTCAACTAATTGATCGTCAACTAGTTCTTTCAAAGCTGGGTATTCAGTTGCCATACCAGTAATAGCACCTGGCAAAAAGCCTGCTGAAATTTGTTCATTGTTATAATACATAATAGCACTTAAGTTACCAACAATACCACCGGCTGCAAACCCTTTAATTGATTTACCTAGTTCTGGTGCATAAGTAGATTGTAATTCTGCCATTTTAGTAACAGGAACTGAACCACCGCTATACCCCCAAGCAGCAATATCAATTGATTTATCGACACCTGTTTTACTGCCTGAATTTAATACTGCTCTTAAAGAATCCAATGCCATATGGCCCGCTAAATTAACTGCCCCAAAAGCTGAATTTGGACCTTCGTAATCTGGTGAGTTGACAATAACACCATTACTTAAGAAATAAGCAATACTATCATCCAATGAAGAGTTTTGATAAACATATGAAGGCGCACAGTCAATATAACTTGCATCTTCTGGGTAATGATAAGAAATCATTTTATTTAAATGTTTTTTTGGAATCAATAATGTAGTAATACCTGGCATTGGGTTGCCTGAGGTATCGCTTGATCGATATTTAATTTGATAAGAACCGGCTAAACTATTAATATCAAAATTAGAGAATTGACCTGGAATATTTCGAATATCAATAATTTCACCTAATTCCAGACTTTTCCAATCATCATTTTTTGGAGCTTGATAAAATGGATCTTCTGATGGTATTAACAATTCCCCGTTGACTGCTACCACAGCTGCAACTAAACTAATAATCGACAATTTCATTTTTTTGTTGATATTGGTACTAGTAAATTGTATTGAATTTTTGGTTTTTATTAAAGAATGACTATAGTTGAACTATTATAAAGCTTGGTTGAGTTGGATATTAAAGAAAGACTTGATGGTATTAGTTGATTGGATTTAAAGAAAGACTGGGGTGAGTAATTATGAGCTTGATGATAAAGGTTAAAGACCAAGTAGTTCCAAAAAAAGACAAAAATTGAGGAAAAAGAAAGGGTTATATATTTTCTGCAGCTGTTCTATTCTATCTTACTTGTACTGGTAGTTGACATTTGACACTAGCATACTAAACAATTACGTCTTCTATCGGATATAGAAAAATTTACTATTTCTCCGCTTATGTATGCAGTATTAAGAAATGGAATTTTGAAAATTTTGCTCACTTTTAGAACTATATCCATATATAGTTGATTAAGTTTCTGTCTTTTAAACTTGTTTTCAGCCAGATATGCATGTGTAATGTAGTTTTTTTTTCTGATTAAAACTATGGGATATTCCTGTAGGCGGCGCGGCGGGCAATCTAGCTTTGTTGAGATTTACAATATTTGAGTAAAGGAAAAATAAATTCAATTTACAATGTATTCATGCAAATTTAATGCATGTTAATTAAATTTAGCCAATAACAATCGAAAACTTGAAGTACCACTTGTATTCTATCCTAAATTCATATTGCAATCGCTAATTAAGAAGAATCGGGCTTTATTACAAGCCGGTAATACCGGTAAATCAAGCAATCAGTGTATCTCCAATTCATCAAATCTCTGAGGGGACACCGCTTCCATGTGTACAACATTCAAATAATAAATGGTGTTCACCTAAGCGAATGGCCCTGACTAATCAATTGGAGATGTGGACCCATTTTGATGGTAAGGCTAAGGCAATAACGTTTGAAGTTCAATCCAACGACTCCTTGAATTAGACATATCATGATAACAAATTAATAGATTAAATTTTTAGAGACTAACCAACACAGACGTGTTGTAATTGAAATGATATTTATTTAAACTCATAATGCAAAGATTCTTCACCTTTTGAAAAACTTTGAGGATGCTGATTCGATGATCAGCTTCAACAGCCGACAAGCTTAAACAGCTACTGTAGCTGATCCCACTTCCAAAGTTTTAATCAAAGAGCTTCGCCGAGTTACGAATATCAAGGATTTCAACAAACAGGTTAAACAAGCTTGAGTAGAAAATGAGCCATAGTTTTAATAAATACGCCAATTGAAAGAATCGATCAATGGATTGACTTAGATTTAAAAAAAAAGGGGGGGGTTTAGAAATGGAAAATACATGTATCCGGATTTGGTTGAAATTAGCCAGAGTCGTGAAAATCCTTCTTTTTTTGACTGAGCTTAGCCCAGGCTTAAATAATGTGGCGCGTGCACGAGTTATGCATTAAAACCAACCACCTTGAAACTGTATGTCTTAGAACCAATTTGCCTAATTTGGATTTTTGTGCTCAGCTTGATTTTGCAATAGATTAATGGATCCTTGAATTTATGTATTATTTTTCTAAAAAAATTTGAGAAATTCATAATATCCATGGTGCTTATACCATATACCATTCATCATGGAGGTACCAGTAGTATACGGAAAAGCTATCGCAAAAATTTAGCTGTAAAAAACCTAAGAGGCTTATGATTACATAGATTAGGCAAAAATATGGTTAGGCTGCAATCGTAACGAGAATTAGAAGTATCACAATAATGATGAGGATAACCATAATAAAGCGCAGTGCCATATATATGTTAATTGAGAGGCCTGAAAATTTGGTTCTTCTAGCAGTCGCTGGACAAGCTTGAGCTTTTCAATCAAGACAATTAATAGCTATTTAGTTCTACTGTAATTTTGAAATTGCTTTGCAGGGTTTGAATTTCAAGCCCGACTACTGATTAAGTAATATAAATAAAAGAATATATCGGAACAAAAAACGTCAATATTATTATCGTGGATAGATATATATTATATCTTGGTTTATTTGTTATTTGCGCTACCAGTAGTGTGTGCTGTTATAAAGAGAATTGTACACGCCTGCTTATTGTAAAAGGCATATGAAGTGGTTAATTTAAATTCTCATTGTTATTACTAGACTATAGGTCCCTTAATAATCATCATAATCTCAAAAAAGGGTGAAATAAGATACAATGGTCAAAATTTGAACCATAAAAGCCGCACTTAACTATAATTTGGAAAACCCAAAACCCCCTGATGTCACAACCTCATGAACATTGAAATTTGTTACGTACGTACGTACGAATTCACATACAGGCTGTTCAATTTTCAATACCAGTGAGTCTCATCGATATGATAGTTTCAAGTTTCAACGGTCTTATTATGACCGATTGGACCCTTTCTCAATATATGAACGATATCTAAGTTAACGAGCCCAAGGATACTCTTTAAGCTGGTTTATATATATATATATATATACAATTCTGCATTATTCTTGTGAACACATACACATTTCATCTTGATATTATGATAATTTGAATATTACAAGTAGACGTATGCTTTATATTGCATATATATATAATTGTAGCTAGATTATTTTCAAAATTTCAGTCATCCAGCTGTGAAAAATGTCTGCATGCTTAAACTATAATTATAGTAGTGAAGGATGCATTTTATTGATACATGAAAGATATATTCGTTCAACTACACAGTAAAATTTAAGGTATGCTTAAAAGATTTTGAAGCACTAGGTATACTAACCATTAATTATGATAGTCACTTTTTAGTTTCGAGTCCAATTACAAATGCTATATCAAGAAGCGTAAAGTCTCCTTTTTATATATTATAATTAGTTCATGATTGCAACCAATCTAATGTAATTTTATTTCATTTCCTTATAAACTTAAGAAAACAGGCTTCACTGCTTATAACAGCTGTCTAATCTTTCAATGTTAATTTGGTTATTCCACTCACATACTTTTATTGCCAAAAAGGACTTGGCTATATATAAACAAAAAATTGGCCAAATTGTAAAATTGTAATAAAAATACTAACCAATGCAAATAATAATAATATTTCATAAATAAATCTTTAAATTAATAAACTATACACAATATATATAATAATAATAAAGGAGGCCACGTGTTGAACACCTCCCAAAACAATAAATAATAATCATAATACTTAAACATTAAACCAAGAATTTGTTGAAATTCACTAATATTCTATAGTTATAGCCAATTAGAATAAGCCTTCAATTTCACCATCAACAACTTCATGGTTAAAGAAGCCAGGTCGAGTTGGTAAACCAGGTAAAGTCATAATATCAGCAGCCAAAGCATAAATATAACCACCACCTGCAGCAATTCTAACATCTCTGATTGGAACTGTGAAACCGGTTGGGGCACCTTTTAATTCTGGATCATGAGATAAAGAATACTGAGTTTTGGCAATACAAATTGGTAAATTTGAAAATCCTTGTTTGGTATATAAATCAATCTTCTTTTGGGCCAATTCTTCAAATGATACGTCAGCAGCACCATACATTTTGGTACAAATTTCTTTGATCTTTTGTTCAATTGACATATTTTCTAATGGATATAATAGCTTGAATTCATTATCCTTCTTTTCACATGCTTTGATAACACCTTTAGCTAAATCAACAGCACCTGCACCACCATGGGCATAATGTGATGCAACAATAGCATCTTCTGCACCAGCTTTAATAGCTTCTTGTCGAATAACTTCATGTTCTTCATCAGTATCTTTAGCAAATTTGTTAATACAAACAACAACTGGGACACCATATGATTTAGCATTTTCAATTTGTTTTCTTAAATTAGATGCAGCACCTGCTCTTAATTGATCCAATTTAGATGCACCTTCTTCAACAATACCATGAGATTGTAAAGCTCTAACAGTTGAAACAATAACAACACAATCTGGTACTAAACCTGAGTTTCGACATTTAATGTTGAAGAATCGTTCACCACCCATTGTGAAATCGAAGCCTGCTTCAGTAACAACATAACCAGCATCACTATCATTTTCATCTTCTTCAGTACCTGCTAATTTTAATGCAATTTGATCAGCCAAAATTGATGAGGCACCAATTGAAATATTAGCAAATGGACCAGCATGAACAAAGACTGGTGTACCTTCTAATGTTTGCATTAAATTTGGTTTAATAGCATCTAACATAATAGCCATTAAAGCACCAGTAACACCCAAGTCATCACAGGTAACTGGAACACCTGATCTTGATGAACCAACAACCATTTGACCCATTCGTTCATTCATGTCTTCTAATGAAGTACATAATGCCAAAATAGCCATAACTTCACTAGCAACACTAATATCAAACCCAGTTTCACGTTTGAAACCTTTTTCAGTTGGATTACAACCAACAACAATACCTCTTAAGAATCGGTCATTCATATCAACAACTCGTTTCCAAGTAATGGTTTCTGGATCAATATCTAATCTAGCAAATTTAGACTGTTCTTCTTCAGTTAAATCATCTGGGTTAGTTTTATTGATACCTAATTTTTGTAATCGTTTTAACATAATTGGAGAGAAATGTCGTTTACCCTTGTCATCAACCAATCTTCTATATAATGGACCATCTTTTTGAGTATTTTCATGGAACATTCTTGCATCTAAAGCAGCTGCAACTAAATTGTGAGCAGCAGTAACTGCATGAATATCGCCAGTTAAATTTAAATTAAAATTGGCCATTGGTTGAACTTGTGAATAACCACCACCTGCAGCACCACCTTTTGAACCAAAGACTGGACCTGCTGATGCTTGTCGAACATTAGTGAAAGCAATTTTATTTAAATGAGCACCTAATGCTTGAGTTAACCCAACTGTACAAGTTGATTTACCTTCACCATATTTAGTTGGTGAAATACCTGCAACTAAAACATATTTACCATTCTTTCTGTGTTTCAAACGATCATAAGTTGATAATTTAACTTTAGCAATATAATCACCATGTAATTCTAATTCACTTGGTAAAATACCAACTTCTGATGCAATATCTCGAATTTGTTTTAATGGCTGTTCTCTTTCAACGATGTAATCTTCTGGAACTGGATCTTTCAAGTTTAATGGTAATGGTTTAATTGATCGTTTCTTCTGATTAGCAGTAATTCGTTTGGCAGATTCAACAACATTTTCTAATAACATTGCAACAGTCATTGGACCAACACCACCTGGAACTGGAGTTAATTTAGATGCAACTTTTGATGCAGATTCAAAATCAACATCACCAACTAATCGTTGTCCTGATTTTTTAGTTTCATCCGGGATGAAGTTAGTACCAACATCAATAACAACAGCACCAGATTTTAACCAATCACCTTTAACAAATTGAGTTTGGCCAATAGCTGCAACAACAATATCAGCTTGTTTAACAATTTCTTGGGCATTTGGAGTTTTAGAATGAACAACAGTAACAGTGGCATCAGCATTTCTTAATAAATAAGAAACTGGACTACCAACAATATCAGATCGTCCCAAAACAACTGCATATTTACCAGCAACTTCAACACCAGATTCTTTCAATAAATGCATAATACCTTTTGGGGTACATGGTAAAAATAATGGGTTGCCACCTTTTTTAGCCAATTCACCAACATTTAATGGACCAAATCCATCAACATCCTTTTCATTAACAACAGCATTGGTGATGGTAGTTTCGTTGATATGTTTTGGTAAAGGTAATTGAACCAAAATACCATGAACAGTTGGATCTTCATTTAATGATTGAACTTTTTGTAACAATTCAGTTTCAGTAACATCTTCTGGTAAGTTATCAATTTTACATGAAATGTTGGCTTCTTCTGATGCTTTCAATTTCATTCGAACATAAGTTGAAGAATCTGGTCGTTCACCAACTTGGATGATAACTAATGAAGGTTGAAATCTTGGAGATTTTGATTGAATTTGTTTAACTTCTTCATTGATTCGAGCTCTAACATTTTTGGCAATTTGAGCGCCGTCAATGATTTCAGCCATTTTTTATTATACTGGTTATTTAGAAAAAATATAGAGAGTGGTGATAAAGAATTTGAAATTTTTCAGGTCGATTGAAATTTAAGAATAATAAAATATTTATATGACTCTACGCTGTGTGCAAGGAGGATTGTGGCACGAAATTTACAGCCTCTAAAATGTTTGGTGGGGTATTAAATGATCATAATCAGGTCAACAATTTTTTTTTGTTTTTGCATTTTCACAAGCTTTAATAGGAGAATGATAAGCTTAAGAAAAAAGGTGTCTAATTAGGCACGGGTTGATCCGCGCCGCTCGTTTATCCTTAAGCTGGTGTAAAAACTTTGATAACTACAAGGGTACCACCTCGTGAATTTACGACAACACGGGTCCAATGAGATTTCGATATTATGGTTGGAAAATGGACTATATTAATCCGACATCATGCATACTTCTAATCTAGCGGATAAGCTCAATAACACAGTGGTCTCAATGGCTGCAAAATAATTCAAAGCTTCCATTAAAACTTTCAAATGATGTTCAAAACTTGATTCATATTGGTTAAAAGTGTTCTCTAACCATGTCAGTAACTCATCTGATGATAATTCATTCCCATCTTTACCAACAACTTTTTTAATATTGGATCTTTCATTAGGTGGAACAGCCAATGGATCAATTGCTATAACGGTTTTGGTGCGTTGAAGTAAAAATTCACCAAACATCCTACAAGCCATATATAATTTGGCTTGTAATTTTAATAACTTTTGATTTGTTAACATACACTCTTTCATACATGTATCTAAATAATATACATGTTGTTCCATCAATAAATCAACTGTTTTTGAATTTTCAAGTTTTGTTTTTAATTTCGACCAATTCGGTTCAATGACTTCCATAGTACAAAAATATAATACTTGCTGAATAAATAATAACATTTTGACTCTTAAATTTGTTGCTTTTCTTTTCCATTTTTCTAGTCGATCATTTGATGATTGATATCTCCATGCCTTTGATTTCATTGATTCAGCCCATGAATTGTTTAAAGTTCTTTCAATATTTTTCAATTCAACTAAATGTCTGAATAATAACTGATATCTTAAAATAGTTTTTCTTGATAAAACTAGTGAAGTTGGAAAAGGCATTTTAAAATCCAATTGCAATCCCATAGTAGCTGTAAAATGTTTGGTTTTTTTTGACTGTTCATTATTATCATTTCTATCTGTACTGGTAGACGTGCGGCTTGCTGATTGAGCCGCATTTAACATTCTCTCCATAGCTTCTGAATTGCTACCTAACCCAGCAGCTTCACTAACATCCATACCACTTACATTGACGATTTTTAATAAATAATCTGTAACACTTGTATGATTCATTTCTATTAAAACTTCATCTTTGAAAGGATCTGTTGATGAAATCGAACCAGGCTGCCTTAAAGACATATCCAATAAATATTGTAATTTTGTAACAGATGCTTGTTTCGATGGTTTAATTAATTCTTGTTCTGCAATATCCATGAAGTTGATAAAAAAATCTGCTTGATCTAAGAAAAAATAATGCTTTAATGATCTCAGTCTTGCTGGTAATTCATGCGTTTCAACTAATAGAGTTAATAATGATTTATTAGCATGTGTATATGCTTCAGTCAATCTAATAACAATTCTACTATCTTCAATTGATTCGAATTCTTCATCAACATTCAAACTAACATCATCACCACCACATTCTCTAACAACATTCAAGTATTTTCCTGCTAATAAAACTTTTTCGTATATTTCTGGACTTGATAATTGTAAGGGTAAATCATCTTTTCTTACAGTATATCGCTTTTCCCAGTACTCATCAGTATAATCTATATCCAACCTTTCTCGTTTGATACTCTTTAATTCTCTTATCATAAACTCTTCATGAGGGTCATATATTACACCTTTATGAATCCATCTAGTTAGCATTTTCAAATATGGTTTAGAAGAGTCTTTTAATAATCTCTGATACAATCCTTTTGCTGTTGGATCACCAGAATGTGTTTTTAACCTTTCAGCTAAAATCCTTAAAATTGTACCACCTTTACAAACTGCAGATTTAGTTGAGACCATTCCTAACTCATTAATACCTTTATCACCTTCCTTTAGACTTTCCAAGACTTTATCAAAATCATCAAAAATATTGGCAGCTTCTTCTGATTTTTTTTCATTAGCTCTTATAATGACATGTGCTAAATCATAACAATGTCTTAATACATTACCTTGTTGTCCTAATTGAACATTCAAATTGTGTAATGTGAAAGTTGGGTTTGTCATTACCTGCCTTTCTAATTGAGCAGTTAATAAGTTGTAATCATTTAAAATTTTTCTAATACTTGAACATAGTGCTTGATTCACCAATCCAAATTCTGGTTTACTTTGTGCGTCAATAAATGCTTTTAAAGCATACTTATGCCTTGCAGTTTCAATAATTGATCTTGTTAAATCTTTCAAACTTGGATCCAAGCTTTTACTAATTCTATATTCTGGTCCCTTTAATCTATCGAATTGAATAGTCGGGTCGAACGTATCACTATATCTGATATAAAACCCTTCACAATCCATCATAACATATAAAATATCTTCCATGATTAATGCTTCTTGTGTTCTTGTATTGAGTTTATCTAGAGATGTATGCTGCTTAAATTTGGAGGGTATCTGTGAATATTTAAGCATTGGGACCACTTTTGGTGCCAGGGTTGATACTGATTCGTCTGTTAGTTCAACTTTTGGCGTCCATGATGAATGATTATCATTTGATGCAACGCGCTGGGATGGCCTTTGATGGTGTTGCTGTGATTCCGACTGGTGCTTAGCATGAATTGATGTGCGATAAGTTGTTTCCGTTTCGCGTCTCGTGTACTCCATTATTTTTGAATTTAATTTTTGATGATTAGTGAAATTGTCGATAGGTTTGTTTATTATTTTTCTTTTCGTATTGGGTCAGATTTTGAGGTGGTGAATTTTCAAAAGGGTAGATGCTGATGTCGCGCGAGATCTCAAGCTTTTACACGCGACTCTAATTTTGAGCTATCCATCTAATGCATATACGTATATACACCATTGGATACGAATGTGAACCATTGAAGTCATTAACAGTTGATCACTTATTATTTTAATTGAGTAATTATGAATTTCAATAGCTTATTCAAATGCGAATAGTGTTATTGACTTTACAGTGGTTGAAAAAATGCTGTTCTGGGTTTAGCAGATTTCTACCATTCACCATAGTTAAGTCATAGTACTGCAAGAACTGAAATTGATGATATATAACATCATTAAATATAAAACAGAGAAACCCATGCCTGCAGCTCAAAATAGATTAACTCGATAGTTTATACTAGCTAATATTATTTGAATACCCCAGATTTAAATAATTAAAACTTGATAAGGTTCAAACTTGTAAGCGTAGATAAACTCCCAAACCAAATCTGCACGCACACAAATTGTAAGCAAGCGCGCTTGGGAAACTCACCATCAATAATTTTTCCCTCGCCACCATCATCAACTATTCAATTCACTACTTTCTACACATCACAACATCCACAAAATTCTATTATCACCAAACCCAATTAACTACAATTATTTATTATTAACAAAATGTTTTTAAGTCGTAGCGAATATGATCGATCTGTTAATTTATTCAGTCCAGAAGGTCGTTTATTTCAGGTTGAATATTCTTTAGAAGCAATTAAATTAGGATCAACAGCAGTTGGTGTTTGTACGAGTGAAGGTGTTGTTTTGGGGGTTGAAAAACGTGTTACAAGTACATTATTAGAATCATCATCAATTGAAAAGATTATTGAAATCGATAGACATGTTGGGTGTGCTATGAGTGGGCTAACTGCTGATGCAAGAACTATGATTGATCATGCTAGATGTGAATCAGTTGGCCATAGTTTCCATTATGATGAACCAATTAAAGTAGAAAGTGTTACACAATCAGTCTGTGATCTGGCGTTAAGATTTGGTGAAGGCGCAGATGGTGAAGAAGAACAAGTTATGTCACGGCCATTTGGTGTTGCATTATTAATTGCTGGGATTGATGAAAATGGGCCTCAACTATATCACACAGAACCAACTGGTACTTTTTATAGATACGATGCTAAAGCAATTGGGAGTGGTAGTGAAGGTGCACAAGCAGAATTACAAAATGAATATCACTCATCTTTAACAATGGAAGAAGCTGAAATTTTAGTATTAAAAGTTTTGAGACAAGTTATGGAAGAAAAATTAGATTCAAAGAACGTTCAATTATCATGTGTTACAAAAGAAGATGGATTCAAGATTTATAAAGATGAAGAAATGGCTAATGTCGTTAAAAGATTAGAAGAAGAGGTTGTTGATGAACCAATGGCTTAAATACTTTAAACCTAAAAAAAAAAAAAAAAAAAAAAATATTACATATATATATTTAATAAATAAATCATTCTACTAAATGAGAATATTCAGGGATTTCTCTAATTTTATTATACAAGAATTTCTCCAGTTTGGTGGCATTTTTGTAATATGTTGTAGATTCACCATTGTATGATCGGCAATTGTTAAAAATAAGCCTTGAATCATATAAGAAATCCTCCATGTTAGTATAAGCATCAGCTTCTAAACGTTGTTCCATGGCACTTAGATCCATAGGTTCTTTTATAACTTCATAATAATCAGGAACTTCATCTCTTGAAACAGGTTGAGCAAAAGGCCAAGCAGATGGATGGTTTTGCATTTCACTTAATAAATGTTGCATAACTGCAAAATGTGGACCTCTTTTTGGTCTTCTTGCTAGTTCATCCATCTCTGGCGTCCAACCTGCTTCTTTTAATCCAGGAATAGTCATTGGATCTATAGGATCTGGATTATCTTTAAACTTTTTAATTCCTTTATGTATAATATGCGACCTTGAAATTTCTCTAATTTTTCTCATAATAGCTGCCTTTTGTAATAACAAGATTTTTGACGCATCCAAATACCTAATTCTAGGTACCATTGAACATTGCATAATTGTCCCACCTTCATAATCTTTAATATACCCCATCCAGATCGATTTATCTAAACTAATTTCTTTAGTAAAACCTTGCTTCTTAAAATACCCAATGGCATAATTATCTGCATATGTTAAAAAATACATAATCGGACTTGTATTTTTAACGTAATCTTTTAAATGATTCATTAAATGCGCACCATAACCTCTAACTTGTTCCGTTGATGAAATAGCACAGAAAACAATTTCTGCAAACTTTCTTGAATTGAATGGTCTATATGTAATCCCACCTACAACTGTTAATGGTTTTCTAACAACTGCAATTGATAAATGACTTCTATCATAAACTAATCTTGCAATATACTCTTTCGGCATTTTTGGTAACTGTTTTTGAAAAATGTTCTTCAATCCTGTTAGAATCATCATATTTTCTTTACTATTATCATTATTAACAACTCGGAATTCAATTTTCCCTTCCCTTTCTTCCATTGCAGCTGGCCGTTCTCTATATTTATATTCTACCCCATCGAAAACAAATTTTGTAACATTTGGTTCCTCATCCTCATCTTCATTTTTCTCTTCACCACCTTCTTCTTCTTCATCTTCATTTTTTGATTCATAATTGTCATCTTCATTATCATTGTTAGTATCTTTTTCGTTAGTATCTTTTTCATCACCTGACTCATTGGTTTTGACGCGTTTGGCTTTCTGTTCTTCATCTAAATCTAGTGATGAAGATTTCCGTTTATTGACCTCTTCTTCTTTATCTGACATTCTATATTTCGAATTTAGTTAAAATGATTTTAAGAAGTATCAAAAATATGTGGCTCCAATATTTTGCCTTAAACCTAGTATGATTAACCAATTAGTGGGGTATATTTTTGTATTATTGTATTATTGTTAATTTTTATTTTCCAAACTCTATAGTTTATGAATAATTTTTTTTTTGTCGATAGTCCTTAATATCTGCATCAGCGTAAGTAATTAATACGGGTGGTGTTAAATTTGTTGCAAATTCAAATTAGTGATGTGAAAATTAAAATTGACTCCCAATTTATGAAAATAATACTCCACTTTGTACCCAAATCAGGATAAAGGCCGATCGGATCGGCACAGATTATTGTATTTCAAGCGGTTTCAGCATGCTTAAGCTATCGGGGGACCCGCTTCTTTTAATTTAAACATTTCAGTACAATAATTGAACCACGTCAACAACTTTAGCCCTTTATTATTATTTAATTTTTTTTTTTTCAACACCTTTACTCCCTTTCTTTTTACTACACCCCACCAGTAAATCACAACAAATGGTATGTAAATATCAATTGAAAAGAATAACAAACTAACAAATAATAGGACTTTGATCAAATTGAAGAAATCGACGGTGTTCGGTTCAGTTGGAATGCTTTCCCATCAACCAAATTGGAAGCTTCACGAACTGTTGTACCAATTTCAGCAATGTATACTCCTTTAAAAGCAAAAGCTGATTTGGCAATTTTACAATATGAACCAGTCACATGTCGAGCTCCTTGTAGAGCGGTTTTGAATCCATATTGCCAATTAGATTTACGAGCCAAAACTTGGATTTGTCCATTTTGTTTATCAAGAAACCCTTTACCACCACATTATAAAGATATTTCTCAACATGAATTACCACACGAATTATTACCTGGTAGTTCAACTGCTGAATATGTTTTAACACGACCAGTTCAAACTCCACCAATCTTTTTATTTGTCATTGATACTTGTCAAGATGAAGAAAATTTAACTGCTTTGAAAGATTCAATTATTGTTAGTTTATCATTATTACCACCTAATGCCTTAGTTGGGTTAATTACTTTTGGTGCAATGGCTCAAGTTCATGAATTAGGTTATTCTTCATGTAATAAAGCATATGTTTTTAGAGGTAACAAAGATTATACTGCTAAACAAGTCCAAGAATTATTGGGATTAACTCCAAGACCTCAAGGTGGTGCACCAAATCGACCAGCTCCACCATCATTTTCAAGATTTTTAATGCCGTTACAAACTTGCGAATTTCAATTGACTACTATTATTGAACAATTAGAAAGAGATCCATGGCCAGTTGCAAGTGATCGACGTCCAATTCGATGTAGTGGTGTTGCATTAAGTATTGCTGTTAGTTTATTGGAACAATCATTCCCAAATGCTGGTGGTAGAATCATGTTCTTTGCAGGTGGTCCACCAACTGAAGGCCCAGGGATGGTCGTTGGTCCTGAATTAAGAGAAGCAATGCGATCACATCATGATATTGATAGGGATACAGCTAAACATTATAAAAAAGCTATTAAATTTTATGATGGATTGGCAAAACGAGCTGCAACTAATGGTCATGCAGTTGATATTATTGCAGGTAGTTATGATCAAATCGGTATGCAAGAAATGAAATCTTTGAGTAATAGCACTGGTGGTGCAATGATTTTATCAGATTCTTTTACAACAGCAATTTCTAAACAATCCTTACAAAAGATTTTTGCTAAAGATGAAAATAATGATATGATGATGGGCTTCAATGCAACAATGGATGTTTTGACAACAAAAGAATTAAAAATCAGTGGGTTAATCGGTCATGCAGTATCAACTCATAAAAAGAATGCATCAGTTGCTGATACTGAAATTGGTATTGGTCAAACATGTTCATGGAAAATGTGCTCAACAACTCCAGCTCACACTTATAGTGTATTTTTTGAAGTTGCAAATCAAGGTAGTCCAGCTGCAGGTCAAGGTGCAGTTATACAATTTTTAACTCATTATCAGCATTCAAGTGGTACATATCGGTTAAGAGTCACTACATTAATGAGATCATTAGTTGGCGGTGGTGATCCATCAATTGCTGGATCATTTGATCAAGAAGCAGCAGCAGCCTTAATGGCAAGAATTGCAGTTTATAAAGCTGAGGTTGAAGATGGACCTGATATTTTAAGATGGACTGATAGAATGTTAATTAGATTATGCCAAAAATTTGCAGATTATAGAAAAGATGATCCAAGTTCATTTAGATTGGCACAAAACTTTTCATTGTATCCACAATTTATGTTCCATTTAAGAAGATCCCAATTTTTACAAGTTTTTAACAATTCTCCAGATGAAACTGCATTTTATAGACATTGTTTAAATCGAGAAGATTTAACCAATACATTAATTATGATGCAACCTACATTGATGTCTTATACTTTTGATCAAGAACCAGAACCTGTTTTATTAGATAGTGTATCTATCAAACCAGATTGTATTTTATTATTAGATACTTTTTTCCAGATTTTAATTTATCATGGTGAAACTATTGCACAATGGAGAAAAGCAGGTTATCAAGAACAAGAAGAATATGCAAATTTCAAACAATTGTTAGAAGCTCCAAGAGCTGATGCAAGAGATTTATTGATTGACCGATTCCCATTACCAAGATTTATTGATACTGAAGCAGGTGGTTCTCAAGCTCGGTTCTTGATGGCTAAATTGAATCCTTCAAATACTCATCAATCTAATGTATATGGTGCAGGTGGTGGTTCAGCTGTTGTTTTAACCGATGATGTTTCTTTACAAACTTTTATGACCCATTTACAAAAACTAGCTGTTGCTGGTACTACATAGTTATACTAATTTTTTTTAATGTAATTTTTTCATACTTATTAATTGACTAATTCATAAAAAAAAAGAAAACCTCTATTAATTATTTTTATTTAAATTTTATAAATAGGTCCTTCATTGTTATCACCATTAAAAACAAAAAAGTTTTGAATAGGTTGAGTCTTTTGTGCTAAAAAGTTTAGAATATCTTGACCCAAAACACCACCTATAATAGCTGCTACTGGGGCGATTTCAGCATTTAAACAATTATTAAATGATGTAACAAAATCATCTGTAATAATACCAGTAGGTAATCCTAAAGCCTCAGCTTGTTGAATAATAGATTCTTTTGATGCATCATTAGACCTCCAAAGTGCTAATAAAGCAGGTAAAACAGGTTGGATTTTTGCCAGTTTTCGTGCTTTGAATTGTGAACCAAAAGTACCATTTTGACAATTATTAACAGATTCTTCTAATGATGTATACAAATGTTTTTTTGTAACAGTTTCTTTATATTTTTCACCATCCTTTTTTATTTCTGAATTAATGATAGTTGAATATTCATTTTCTTCACCTAATTGGGTTTGTTTATTTGGTTTTTCTCTTTCAATTTTAAATTCATGTTCAATTAAGTCAGCAAAAATATATCCATACATCCCATGTAACCCAGCACTATAAAAACATTTTTTCAATTGTCTAGTTTTATTATTAATAAATAAATTATCTTCATAGTTTAATTGCGTACCAACAATAACATCAAATTCTGCAAAAAATTCATCACTCAATTCTTGTAATGATTTGGTAATTGTATTAACTTCCACTCTTTTATTTAACTTTTGTACGTTATCTTTTGCTGCTTCTCCACGATTCTTACCAACATCTTCATCAACTAAAAAAAAATTAGCACCTAAATCATCTTCTTTAACAATATTTGAATCTAAAATAGTCAATGAACCTATCCCTGCTAAAACAATATTTTTGGCAACTTCACTTGCTAATGCACCTAAATTTATTAGTAGAATTTTGGCGTTTCTCATTCGATTTTGAGCATCCATGCCCCATAATCTAATTTGTCTGTCGTATAACGCGACTTCGTCTGCACTAATTTGTTCTACTTGATGGTTATTAGTTTCATTCATATTCTATTATTATTATTATGGTTCTTGACGTTAAACTGAAATTTGAAAATTTCAATTTTAAGTTAATAGACATCAAATGCATTGCATTAATAAAGCTCCCAACGTCTTGGTGGTGCGCTAGACAAAAATTAATCACGGAACGCCAAAAATTTAAGTCAACACCAAAAAAAAAAAAAAAAAGTTGTACCAGGTTTAAGCGATCTTTGTTTACTTTTATCATTAACTTTATTCACAAGAAAACAAATTTGAATTATTGAGATGGATCTGGGGAAGATATTAGATGGTGATACACCAATGATTGATCAAGATGATCCTGCTGGGTGGCCTAGTGCACCACCTGCTTCTGAACCATTGCATGCACCATTGCCACATTCAGGTCTAGAGCAACGGCCCGAACGAGAAAAAAAAATGGATTTATGGTTACCTGTACCAATGACTAGTTTACAACAAACATTAACTGATCAAGTAGTATCATTACATTATAGTGAAATTTTAAAATTGTTCGAAACTAATGATTTTGTTATGCCAGAAAGTTTAGAAACTTTATACCATGATAGTCAATTAGTTTGCTCACATCCTTATTTATTAGTTGAAGATGATTTACCTCATAATTTATTGTTAAAAGATGTACCAGCACAATTATCAAGAGCTAGTGGAAAATTCAAAATTCTGGGGGATTTATTAGATACTTTTAAAGATGAAAAAATCAATATTGCATTATTTGTTGAACCTGGTAAAAAGATCTTTGATTTATTAGAAGCATATTTATTAGGACGATTTATTAATTATAAAAGATATTATGGTGATAAATTAAAAGATGTTGAAGATGATGAAGATTATTCAACTGTTCACATAATCCCCTCTTCTCAATTAACAGGAAGCTTCCATAATACGAATGATAAATATAGTTTGATTATCGCCTTTGATCAAACTTTTGATGAATCTGCCGCTCATGTACAATCAATGAGACAATCAAATGAAAACAATCGTCAAGACTTACCCATTATTAGGATGGTAGCTCAAAATTCTGTAGAACATGCTACTTTCAACTTCAAAGAGCATAAATCAGAAGATGAGCGTTTGTTTATTAGAAATGTTTTAGCAAGTGTTGTTGTTTTGAGAGGTGAAGCAGGAATTATTCCTAAACACGTTGAAAAATTCTATGATCATGAGTTGGTGGTATTGTTAGAATGGTTCCATGGGAACACTGGTTGGCCAATGCCTGATATGCCAAAACTAAGTAGTTATAACCCAATGGACGTTGAAAAAAGTTTATTGACCGAATTATCAAGAGAAGATATCACAACAATTGCTGAACCAACAAGTACTAGTTATTATCAAACCAAAAGATTAAAACGAGAGGTTGTGTTGGATGAAAATGATGCAAATAATTTATCAATACAATTATTAAGTAAAATGAATGATTTATTAAGAGAGAACGAAATCAAAACTGCAGAACTAGAGAGTTTAAGATCTGGTGCTGCAGCTAGACAAGCTAATCTAGAAAAAATTGTTGAAGAAATGGCAGATAAAGTTAATATCATTAATGATTTAGAAACAAGATTACAGTTTTGTGAGAAAAAATCAGTTAGAAAAGATGCAGATTTATTAAAAAACCGTGATTTAATTGATTCTTTAAATAAAGATTTAGAAGAAACTAAAAAATTATATGAATCCCAACCACCAGAGAAACAACAATTGATAGATCAAACTGAAAAAATCAAACAATTAGAAACTAAACTTGAAAAAGTGAATGAAAAATTAGAAAATAAACAAAGCGAAAACGATTATACTAGAAATGAATATCAAAAGGCAAGCTCAGCAGCAGCAGATGCACATCAAAATTTAGAAACTCTAAAACTGGAAAACCAAGAATTAAGTAAAAAAATGGATGCTAATATTGTTGAATTAAGAAAATTAACTTTTGATGATGAAAGAAAACAAAAAGATGATCAAATTCGTGATTTGAATCAACAAGTAGCATTTTTAACTGAACAATTGAAAAGAGTTACTGAAAATGTACTTGAAGGAAATGGCAATAAACCTGTCAGATCATCAAGAAGAAATACACCAACTTCTTCAACTGTTAATCCAATGATCATGTCACCAAAACGATCATAACAATCACAAATTTTTCAACCTCAATTTTATGTATACTAATCCTTCTACTAACCTATTAATTAATTTTTTTTCCTATGAAATTCCCCATAGTTTGATAGTTCTATCCCATCTTGCAGAAATCAACCCATAATCCTCACTCAAATCAATTGCCAAAGTTTTATTCGAATCATTTAAAGTGTGTTGGTGAACCCAATTATCGGCACTCCAAAATTTTATACTCTTATCGTAAGAACTACTTACCAAAAAAGTGCCTTTCTCACTTAGCCCAGTATCATTTTTATCCTTATTATCATATTTAAAAAATTGTACATCTGAAATCAAACTATTATGAGCAGGTATAGTACTTAGGCATTTCGTCATCCGTAGATCAAAAATTTTAATAACATTATCACTCCCCCCTGTGGCAATTTGGAACCCATTAGGACTCCAATCTACCCCATTCACACCTTTGATATGTCCGTTCAATAACATGATAGTTTTCCCAGTCCTCAGGTCCCAAATTCTACCTATCGCATCCATACCAACAGATACTAATAACGATCCATCACATTGAAATTTCACACTATTAACTTCTTTACTATGACCTTCTTGAGCTACCAATAAATTTTCAGTTTCCAGGTCCCATAATTTCCAAGTATAATCATGTGATGCTGCTGCTATGTATTTCCCACTTGGGTGTACATCAATTTTTCCTAAAGGCTTCTTCTCGTCTATTTCATCATCTTTCAAGGTAGCAATAGGGTTTTCAGAATCTAAAGACCAAATATCCACACTGCCACTGCTATCCCCTGTAGCAAAGTTAAAAGTTTTACTATGATTTATTCGTGTATTCCATACTAACCCTCC
This sequence comes from Blastobotrys buckinghamii (nom. inval.), assembly GCA_030579975.1. Lineage (NCBI taxonomy): Eukaryota > Fungi > Ascomycota > Dipodascomycetes > Dipodascales > Trichomonascaceae > Blastobotrys > Blastobotrys buckinghamii (nom. inval.). The sequence goes on from JAKTSB010000004.1 coordinate 103,241, forward strand.
TATCTTGCCATTACCTCCTCTATAAGTTTTAACGACCTCCAAAGATTCTTTTTCAAATAGTTGTAAACTACCACTCCAATCTGACGCACCAATCACACTTGTACCATCAATTTCATGCGGGGCAAATTTCACACAACTAACAGGTCTTTGAAAAGTAGATTGATTTGCTATGCCGTCTACTCGTTTAATCTTTGTAAAAATCTGTCGCCGGTGTTTAACATGATCTTCCAGACTAATCTGAGACTCCTTTTTTTGCTCTAATAACCTTTTTTTGGCATTGTCTATTGAGTCCTTTTTTATTGCCAGTCTCGCCAGCTTCAGTTCACGAGGTCCCTGTGTATAAAACTCCTCCTCATCTTCATCATCTTCTTCTTCCTCTGCTGGGGTAGTATTTGATAAAAACTGTTCAACATTAAACCCATTCCTCTTCTTTAAAACAAGTAAATATCTTAATCTTGCCCGCCGATCACCTTTATCTTCAGCAAAATAGATAATAGGTTCGTTGATTTTCCTCAGTAATTGCTTGACCTCAGAATCATCTGTAGGGATGTTGAACGTTGAACCTTCTTTTTTTATTTCTACGTCGTGAAGAAATTGTTGAGATTGAGCATTTAAGGTGGCTGGGGTAGTGGTGGGAAGATCATCTATTGAGATCATTTTAATGTCACCATCTTTGTCTGTCATTTTTTGCAATATACTATTATGATACGTTCTTTGTAAAAATATGGTCCAACTAACTTAATTCAATGGTTGAACTCTAGCTATGTGATGGAAATGTTTATAGTTTTGTTGCGTGGGAAAAATTTCAGGCTTTCTTTTGCTTATCGGTAGTTAATAACGCTGATTTGAGCTTAAGGTTCAGCTCCGTCTCTAAATCGCCGATGCTTTTATCCATAGCAATAGGAATAAAATAAAGAGCTTAATCAGAGCTCAACAACATTTTTTTTTTTAATACAGAGTCCATTCTAATTGATCTCTGGATTTGAATTTACCAGATCAACTCAGTTGGAGCAGCTTGTACATCATGTATAACGATTGATACAAATAGGGTCACTCATTCTGCATTGCGCTTCTGCAAAATGAGTCTTGTCACAACTTATTAATGAATTTGAAACAATTAATCAACTATCTGGGCTTGATATAATCAATCTTTCCATACCATAAAATAAAATAAAATAAGCTGCTTGATATTTATGTGTGATATATAGAGTTCTAGTTTTGACTCGACAATCCATCACTCTTAGCTTTATTGCAAGTCCTAGATATGTGATAGGCAGTACTGTAATTCACTCAGCAGCTCATATTCAAAAAATATATAGCACTTTGACTGGTGGGGCTGTAACTATGGAATCAATTATGGAGACTAATAATATAAAGAGCGATCATGGTCAAAATGTAGCTGAATCATCTCCATGTTCTATTCATTGTACATCTTTCAGATGGTCAACATGTTGACGCGCGACTTAAACAAAACTTAATTCGCTCAAGCTAGCCTAAAAAAAAAAATCGCGAAAAGCTTGATCTCTTTATTTTTTTTTTCAATTTATTTCTCATACGCGTTTTTTTTTTTCGAATTTTTTTAGCACCATCATCAGCATTTGCATTCAACACATAATTTTTAGCATTTATATATAATATGACAAACGAACCAGCAATTCTTCCAGTTCAACTAACCACATCACAAGTTCGACCAGTAGCCTATCGAATCTTATCCAAAAAACACGGTCTTAATTTGAAATCTACGGGATTAACAGTTCTGGCCAATTACCTTGGGCGTAATTTTGGTGTAGATTGGCGAGGTAGTAAAGCAGAGAAATTTTTAGATCAAACAGCCAAACTATGGAAAGAACAAGATCGTGGGTTATTTATTGATGGTGAAACGCTAACTATTGTTATTAAAGAAGCTAATGCAACAAATGAAAGTGAGAAAAACAATACCTCGAATTTTAACTGGAAGGATTATTTCAAAGTGGTAAACTCTAGCGATCAACCATTATACAAGTATAATCCAGTTAGAAAACATTATGAAGTTTGTGAGTTGAGTAATGGAGGGAAACCTAGTTTATTAGGTAAAGCTAGTAATAGAAGCGATATTTTCAGCACAAGGTACCATTTAGTTCATGATAGATTACTAAGGGATGAAAGCTTTCAGGTATCTGATTTGGGGAACCCTAATATTAATAGCTTGACTTTTGTAAGTAATATGCTGGGGAAAAATGATCAAGAGTTTGTTATTATGGGATTAATTTCAAAGGGTGTTAATGGTAAATGGTATTTACAAGATAAATCTGGGAAAGTACAATTAGATATTGAAACAAGAGCAATACCTGCACCAACGACTTACTATACACCAGGAAGTTTTATCATTTGTACAGGGATCTATCATAATAATGTATTTATTGTTGATAACGTTGGACCCCCATCAGCAGAGAGAAGAGAGAACACAAGAAAATCACAGGGGTATATCGATTTTATGGGTGTTCATCAATCTGCAAATTTTAAAAAAATATCAAATCGAGTTGAAAGAATCGATAAAACTTTTGAAACCCAATTAAAGCAAACTGAAAAACAATTAAATCATAAAATTATAATATTAGGTTGTGATATGTTTTTAGATCAATTAAGAATTATTGATGCTTTAAGAAGGGTTTTTACAGAATTAGAATCTATGGATAGTTCACCTTTAGCTATTATTTTACCAGGAAGTTTTACAAGTATTCCGTTCCAACCTAATGGATCTTCAACTAATTATAAGGAATCTTTTGATTTTTTAGCATCTCTATTAAAAGAGTTTCCAAAATTATGTGAGCATACTAGTTTTATTTTTGTACCTGGGGATAATGACCCTTGGGCTGCTACGTTCACTGCTGGTGCCAGCCCTTCATGGCCATTGGAAAAATTACCTGGGGTGTTTACAAGTAGAGTAAGAAAAGTTGCACCGAAATCTGTTTGGGCTACGAATCCGAGTAGGTTAGCATATTTAAGTCAAGAAATTGTGATGGTACGAGATGATTATGGTGCAAGATTTAGAAGAAATAGTATTATATTCCCAAGAGAGTTTGATCAAGATGATGACGAGAATAAAGAAAATGAACCTATTGAAATTGATGATAATGAAAATGAAAATAAAGAGAACGAAATTGAAAATGATGATGAAGGGATGTATAAGGATAGTGATGATGAAGATGTTCAAGGTAATAAACGAGCAATTGGTTGTTTAATTGAAGAATCATCGAAACAAAAGACATCAAGTAATAAAACTATTACACCTGATATCATGGAAGCTAGAAAAGTGGTAAGAACTATTTTAGATCAAAGTCATTTATCGCCTTTCCCAATTTTAACAAGACCTGTCTACTGGCAATTTGATCATGTTCTACAAATGACTCCATTGCCTAATATGTTGATTTTAATTGATCCTACTACACCATCTTTTAAAGTAACTTACGAAGGTTGTTATGTTATAAATCCAGGTACTTTATTGACTGCCAATAATAAACAAGTTCAATGGATGGAATATGATGCTGCAAAAGGTCAAGCAGTTGAAAAGTTTGTATATATTTAATAACTCTAATCAATAATACCTCAATCAAGTTATCACGTTTATAATTTTAGTTTGTAGATTATAATTCTTATGAACGAGGAGGAGGATTGAAAGGAGGTAATCGATGCATATGTTTTGTAGGTATACAATATCTTGGATCAATCATATTTAAATTCTCATACCCTAACAAACTCAATCCTGCAATACCAAAAACTGTATGATAAACATCAACCATATCACCTTTCCTATCAGCAATTCCACCAGTTTCTTCATCTTGAGCATCTAAAATAAATTCTCTTAATTTCAAACCATCAATCCAGTCTAATTTCTCAACTATAGCTAAGCAACTTAATACCCACCAGCTATAACAAACATCTGGTAATTTTTCAGGTCGACCGTTCAATCCACCATTTTCAGTTTGTCTTTCACATAACCAAAATTCAGTAACGTCTCTATTTTTTAATAAATCCATTCTTTCTAATAAGGTTAATGCACCAATACATGTAAATGCTTGAGCTGCATGTGATTCAGCTCCTGGAACTAATCCAAATCCACCATCAAAATTCTGACAACTGCTAATAAACTCCGCTGCTTTGTTGCAGTTTAATCTCTCTAGAGTACCCATCAATCGTAATGCTTGAACAGCGGTATAAACAAACCTACTATCAATCTCACCATATTCATCGCCCATTACTACCCCGTCTTCTTGTTGTAGTGATACAATCCAGGTTGTGGTCTTTTCGATATCTACTTGATCCATTGCGTCTAAAATGAACATGATTTGTACAGCACTAAGGGTATACAATAAATGCCTATCATGATGAGGTGCTGCTCCGTATCCACCTTCTGGGTGTTTGCATGAATTTACAAATTCAATAACCTCTGATCTTGGTAAAGTGTCAATTGATTTCATCATGTCTAGTGCTGTAATACCCCAGTATAACCCGCTCATTCGAAGATGTTCACTGAACCAGTATTCTAGTTCATCTTTTTTCTTGTCTAGATTCTTAATGTATTCTATGTGCTTTTCTCTTAAAAATTCCTGTACCATTTTCTCTATCTTATGCTAGTTATGTATGCGAGTGCGTACAAATATGTTTGGTGGTCAAATTCTAAGATGAACCGTATCGCGAGAAATGCGTAAAAATCCAACTCCGGATATATATTGGGACGCTACTTATGCATGAACCTTTCAAGCCTTTCAAAATCCTAATGAATACTCAATAACTACATTTTAAAATCTACAAACTAGTAATAAAAAGAATAACTCAACAGAATCAATAATTATAAAAAATCTATGATAAAAAAAAAATTTAACTAAAAAACAGTATGCTATTTATAATTAGATTTTATACAAATTATCCAAAAATCCTGTAGCGATTCTATCAGCTACACCAACGGTTTTAACACTACCTGCAACCCCATACAAAGCGGCAGTACCATCTGGTTTAGCTTCAGTTGAACCGGCAGCAACCAATTCAGTAACAGATTCTTTCAAATCATTAATTAAATCATCAATTGCATTAATAGTTAATCTTGTACATGCAATATGAACAGCAGCTGGATTTTGTAAAGCATTTAAATGCCAGCCTTTTTTACTCATTGCGTCAGCCAAATCATAAATATTAATAATATGAGAGCCAAAAGAAACAACTGAACCGATTGGATTACCCAAAACAAATAATTCATCAATTTCTTCAACTGCTAATTTGAATTTTTGAGCACAACCAACAATTTCTTTACATGATTTTAAATAACCATTTCTACCCATTTTAACTAAACTTGCCCAACAGCCAACCATTAATGCACCAGGTCGAGAACCTGCTAAAGTTGGTGATGCATATAATCCACCAGACCAATCAGCAGAAACGAAATATTGATATCTTCTCAAGTCTTCATCTCTATACATAATAATTGATGAACCCTTTGGTGCAAACCCATATTTATGAGTATCACAAGAAATAGATGTAACACCAGGAACTCTAAAATCAAATTTACTTGGTGGTTTATATCCAGCTTCTTCTAAAAATGGTACAATAAAACTTCCTAAACATGCATCAACATGTAAAGGAATTTTATATTTCAAAGCCAAATCACTCAAACCTTCAATGTTATCAATAATACCATGTGGGAAATTTGGGGCACTACCAGCTAATAAAACAGTATTTCTATTAATTAATCTTTTAACTGCCTTTAAATCAACCTGATAAGTAACAGGATCTAAAGGAGCATGAATTAATTTCATATTAAAATAATATGCTGCCTTATCAAAACCAGCATGAATAGTAACAGGAGCAATAATTTCTGGTTCAGTAACACCTCTTTCATGATATGCCTTTTGTCTAGCAGCTAAACATGTTAATAATAAAGATTCAGTACCACCACTTGCACTAGTACCACAACCAGTTTCTGGAGCATTAAATAATTTTAAAACCATCGAAACAACTTCACTTTCCATTTTTCGAACACCTGGGAAAATATCTGGATGCAATTGATTTGCAATTGAATATTTTGCATAAGCTTCAGCTTGAATATCTAGCATTTCTTTACCACCGTGATAAACAGCACCAGAAACTCTACCAGATTCCCAATCACTATGCTTCATATCAGTATTTTCATCCAAAATATCAATAATTTTATCATTTGACCAACCTTCTTCAGGTAATTCTGTGAAAAAATCTTTTGATCTATCAATCATATCATTTTCAACTTTTTTCAAAATTTCATTGACTTCTGCATCAACTTTTGGTTTAATAAATGGTAAACTTAAAAAGAATTTAAAGAACTTTTGGCCTGCATATTTATAAAAATTCTTGATTGATTGAATAGGACCCCTACACAAGATATATCGTTGTGCTTTATCAAAATATTTCAGAACAAAGACCGCAAAAACTAGATCTCTAGTTAATTCTAATGGCGTTGATCTTTGAATATGTTGTAAGATTCTGTTGGAAATTAAATTAGAATAACCAGCCAGCCCATTGACTATTTGAGTTGTCAATTGGGTAGACATTTTATTATTATAAAATAATTAATAAATAATGTTTGTGGTGAGGTGAGGTTAGTAAAAACTTTGAGCAATAAAAGAATAATCGATTAAAATTAATAAAGAATGAAGAAATGGAAGCGTTTATATATGATTTTTTCTAAAACCGTATATAACAGTGTTGCCTAATCTAATCAAAAGAAAAGCCGGTGTTTGCTTTAAGGTGCTGCCGTTGGGACCGATCCATTAAAATTTTATGTCTTTTTTTTTCGTTTTTTTTGTTTTTGGGCGACAAATCTAAAGTTGTAAAGAGAGAAAAATTTAAATTTTGGGGAAAAAAAATGGGTGGAAATTGGTCTTTACTTGAACTTTTTTATCCTGACGCTAAAGCCGTGTTTTTGGCAGTTTTCTGTTAATGCATCATTTATTTCTATTATTAATTTATGCAGTCATGATCTGAAAATTTAACGCGGGCTAATTGAACTACAAAAAACCTATAGATGCTATAGTGAATCATTAACTGCATAAAACACATAAAACACATAAAAAAATCTGTGCGGCTGTGTGGGCTTTTACTAACGTTTTTTCTGAATGCCGCTTATTATTTCGGTTTAACCTGGAATTATGGCAAGTTTCGAATCGATTACAGACAGCTGGTGCACATGGCATGGTTATTAGAGCTCAAACGGGTTTATATCATGAGTTTTTCAAAAAGCGATCAATAAAACTTATATCCCCGAGTCTTAAGTTTGAGCAGGAATTTTAAGTACACTGTTAGATGAGGGGTTGATTCGAATGGCCGGTGATATAAATATAGGAGCATATGATATGCATGGGCTTTTTGAATGATGCCACTTTAAGCTTGAGCAGTGAATATGAACATGACCAGTGTCGCATCAACTTACTGCCTGCTTTCATATTCTTGGGCTTTTTAAATATTGAATCACTTTTCCATTAACTTTATGGGTGCCAGTAGTAGCAGGTATCTTGATAAGGCCTATGTTACAGAGATGTAGTTTATTAATCCAAAATGGGAGTTTTGTCTAAATTACTATCCTCGATAAAAGGCCTGTGTAAATACAAGTTTTGAGTTGCAGCGGTGTTCTGAGAATCCATTCAGCTTTATGATCGAGACGAGAAACAAGACACGGCTTATCCGATGAGTTCTGTGCTGATCTTTTTAACTTCCTACCGACCCTTTTGATTACGCTTGAGCTTTCAAGCGCCCACATTAGAACTTAAGTTGCAATTGATTACAATATATATTTTATAATAATGCTAATTCCCAAATATCGATGATCATGAAATTAAACTTGCAGAGAAGCGTTAGTTCTGTCCGCTTTACTGTGACCCACGCAGAGTGCAGTACGTGGTATAGGATACAGTGACTATAGTATACTGCAGGTATACTGTTCGGTTCTCCTACAAAAGCTTAAGGGATATGGAGGCCGCTACTGAGGTTACCCAAAATATTTCAGGCTGAAGTCGATGGGAAAAAATCAACAGGAGTGGATAAGCTTCAAGCTGATTTGTTGGGTAGACGAGAAGGCCGAATCGTTCGGGTCAGCCGATAGGTTTGTTTTGTAGAGATGTAAATCATGCCTAGAATGGTACCATTTGGTAATCGACATTGCAAAAAATTGCGGACCATCAAATCTGTACAGAAAATTTTTGGTTTTAATTCTACAACTTCAAGTGAAAATTTTGCATCATACATATGGATGTATATATATCCGATGTATGCAACTGGATAAATTTGAGCTGCCTATCTAACAATTAATTAGAACATTCCGCTGTGCCTTAATTAATTTTCGGTCATTAAACGTAGATAATGATTATATATTCCCTATTTATATAGCCCTCCTACAGAAACCTGCCTTGCTTGTAGAATTAATGCTCAATTTTTACTAATCTCTATTGTGTGTTCAACTGGAGCTGTTATATAAATGGCTTGAGCTATGTAATTTTCATATATATATACAATAATACTATAAATCAAGATTAGCTGGTTACTATTATAAGACCCAACCATTCTTTTAAAACTGAAAGCTTTGGTCATACTGCATTAGACCACTTCAAATTCACATTCCGCCATATGGCAAAATATGCAGATTTAATCAAGTACATTTGAGAGTTATAGTTTAAAAGGCTCCACCTTTGCAACAAGTAACTCCAATTATGAATTCCCTGTAATTTGAAATTTAAATAACAACTTTAGTCTTGCTTATAATCAAAGATGAAGGTGCTTAATAAGGTATCAATGCTGCCTGGTAATCCATGTTGAATAAATAGCCATCCCTGATTAGTAATTATCAGACAATGACTAAACTTCTTGCTGGCTTAAGGATCCACTTAAATTTACTTTATTCAAATGCATGGTTGAAGAGAATTCATCATCCCACTGCATGCTCGATATATATTCTTAAAGAGCTGTAAATTGGAGATGTGTTCACCGAGATATGCCCTGCCATTAATTTTTCGGCGCGCCGCGGGGGTCTGTTGCTCGAAAAGCCCAGGTTCTGAAACATTTGGAATATCCGATATACAACTACCAATAATTAATTCATACTTACTGCAAGATCCATGTCGGATATATAGAGCAACACTCAATTGTATACTTATAGTATACATGTATATATGAACTTCTACTCGAGATCAGTTAACAACTTAATTCTCTTGGCCCAAATATTTTCAAGTTTCTAATAATCTATAAAGACTTCAACTTATTACCCAAATTTCTTTTCTAAATCCTTGTTCTTGTACTTGATTTTAGTAACTATAAAAGGGCCTTTTGTATAACTTCGTGCTAATATCCCTGAATGCTAAAATTTAAAAGCAAAAATCCTTACTAAAAGCTCATAAATTTATTTTAAATATGCCTTAAGTGTATAGATAGCATGAGACTTTACTTTTAATTCTTTGATTACTTCCTTTTAAAGCAATTCAATGTAACTAGAAAAGTAAGCTCAAACTAACTAAATAACTCTTTAGACCAGAGACTATCATGCATGGAAATAGACTTCTATGAAAAATTTTAGATTGGTCATTGAGATCGACCTATCGATATCAATGTAGATTTCAATTCCGAACCGTTAACCCGATGAGGCGTCCTTACGAAACTATTTCAATAATGAGACAACTGAGCGTGCACATGTGTGATCTTAACCATCCATATATCCATATATATATATCATGATGGATCCGGATGTATATATAGTACTATAGTAATATGCATATCATATAATATACATACGATCTCCCCATGGAGCAGAACCACCTGTAAAATACTTGATACTTTAGAGGATATAAAAAGGAGTTCCATTCACTTTTCATTGTAAACTTCCAGAGTGAAGTTCATAATAAAAGTCGTTGGCCCCATTGTGGGCCCAAATTATTAACACTCAGGCACCATAATCTCGTGGTGTCCTTAAATTGATTAAGAGAACAGCCAACCGCTACTTAAGCTTGTTGAGGACCGATCACTTTTCAAGGAGTACTCATGAATAGCTACTAGAGTAGCATTGAGAAAAATTTTAAAAGGCACATTACAAAGTTCCATTCTTTCGATTCTAGTATGTCTTAATTTTCAGATATCCTGCCAAAAAAATGTTTAAATAAAAAATGAGAAAGCCGTCGGAATTTCCGTTAGAAAAATTTAACTGTAAGATAATCCAGTCTACCAGATATAAAATTAGAGCTTTTTATATAGCATTGGTAAATTGTGCGTTCAGTCTTATCGAGCAAGCGTAGGACGTCAACTTAAGTTTTTTTTTTTAACAAAAAGAGCATATTTTTCAATAAATAAATTGCCTGAACGGGTTTATTAAAGAATTAGAATATCAGGGTTGTAGCATGATAGAGCTCCAACTGCAATTTCAAGATACCTATATTTACTGTCGTAAGCCTGCTCGTTATGCTCAATGGGATTTTGACGCCCCATATTTTTTGAATTATATATAATTAAAGTTGTGTTAAATGTTGCAAGCTTAAACGCGAATCAAACGCGTCTATACAGTCATTATGCCTGCTTCATGAGGATTCGAGTATAAGAAAGTCTACGCCTTAATGTCAGCTTTAAATTTTTTTTCCTACTTAAGGGTACCTGCACATAAAAAATATTGGCTGAGCTGTCTTGAACCTATGTATACATGGTACCTCAAATTCTAATCAAATCGATTAATGTTCTATGGCAGCTGCAGCTACTCGCTATAGCTAGGTCCTCCTTAAGTTAATTGTAAATTTTTAATACATTGTGGTTATGCGAATTGAGTGAAAGTTTCTAGAATTATAAATACTGAAGACATTAATTTCGAGTGTACCTAAAGGCAACACAGTAACAACTAATTGATATTTTGGTGGATTTTAGGTCGGTATTAGCATTTATAACCTACAAATTAGAGCTATTGTATACTGATTCTTGTCTTTACAGTACAGGAAATTTAAAATTAAAAATAGTATAAGTTTGAAATTTATCAGTTAGATTTTCTATCAATCAAGTAATATGTATGATTTATACAGGTTTTATAAGCAGGCTATCTAGAATGCGACTGAATATATTTCAACTTGAGGAGGATTATTAATAAATCGCTTGCTTCTTTTGAATCAGCAGCAGTCTTGCTCTATTGTGTGCTACATAAAATAGCCAAAGGGACATTTACAACGTACTAAAATATACACAATTAAATGTCTTCACACTAGATTTGTTGTTAAAGGAAGCAAAATACAAATTAAAGGCTGATTATTCATAAAAAATAATTAATTAAATTATATTAGACATTAGATTATTATAAGTAGAAATAAAGTAAACCTATGCACCCAAAGGACCATTTGGCTTACCCAACAAATTCAACAATAAATTAAAAACATCAGATCCAATATCATCAATTAAAGCAGGATCCAACAAATTAGATAACCTAGTTTTGGTATTACAACCTTTTCGAACAGGTACTCCATTAAATCGATCTTCAATCCAGCTAAAAGCCATTGGAACCCCAATAATCATTTCAGAGATATGTCCATTAAAAATGTCTTTATTTAATTCAATTGAAACCCCTTTACTGCAGTAGTTATCATAAACTTTGTTAGTTTCTCTGAATGGTGCAATTTCATCTTTAATAGAATGATAAATCATAAATGGGGTTTTTGGTACAAATTTACCTAGAGTATTTTCAGCCATGACAAATTTAGCTTCAGGAGTATCCAAAACTTTAGATCCAGTTTTAAAATAATCAAACCAATTAGTACCCAAAAACTCCAAGACATTTGGTAATAAACATTGTGTACCTGATCTCCAGAAAGTCTGTCTTCGTGAAGGTTTTAATTCTCGTTGAAGCATGTTTTTGAAATCTGGATAGCAATTAGCTAACCCATTGACCCCACCGAATACTAATCCAACAGTTGGTGATTTATTAACTTGTCTTGCAACGGCTTCAACACTAGGTACCAACCCACCAACAGCAGCACCTAAAAATTTCAATTCTGGTGCATAACTTGGTTGTAATTGCGCTATCCATGATGAAGCTAGAGATCCACCACTATAACCAGTTAATACAATATCACTGCTTGGACTAATGCCAGTAATTTCTTCTGATCTTAGTGCTGCACGAATCGAATCTAATCCTGTATACCCTGCGGTATACCCAGAACAGAAACATGCTTTACTACCTTCATAATCTGGAGTATTCACAATATATCCTTTGTTCAAAGCAACAGCCATTCCTGCATATTCAGCTTGTGTATTAACTGCATCTAAAGATGATCCAACCAATAATGAATATGATGGAGCACAATCAATACTTGAGCTATCTTGAGCTGTTTGATATGATAATAGTCTTGAATAGTTTGCATTATATGGGACCATAATTGTTGTAACAGACCAATCTGGATTATTGTTCAAATCTCGAGTTTTGAACATAATTTGATATGCACCTTCTAATTTCGATTCAATAAATAATAACCCTGGTGGAGTTGGTGTTTTTCGATGTTTCAAAATTGTACCTACTGGCTGGTTTTCATATCCAGCTGGAGGTTTATAAAATGAATCAACACTTGGTTTTAAAACTTGACCAAACTTGGCTTTAGTAATGGTTTCTGCCATTACTAATGGAGCCAATATTAATACTAGCAGTGCCCCAAATATATTGTTCATCTTCTAAATTCCCTATTAAAATTGGTAAATATTGTTCCTGAGGCTCTAAATTTCAACAAATTAACTCATACCATGAATGAGGATATTAACCAAATTAAATACCATTGTTTTTATATCTTAATGAATCAGTTGAATCAACTGATAGAGTTTCAGGACCCACTTCAAAAAATTGTATTTATTGGTTCGTATTTTGGATTTTCACATTCACAGTTCTATAGTATTTTAATTAATACTCTAAACTCAATTTTGATCATCTATTATACATGTTTTTCCATTATTATTGCCTATTGCCAAATCCTCGCACACAGGTCGCACCAGTAACCCTTGAAGATGAAAGTCGTTGTATTGATACAGTAATATCAACTGTATGTTTCAGAGCACAGCTAGGAACAAAAAGAAGCACAACATTTATATATTGAATTCTATACTCAGAGTTCAAACCTTATCTTACTGATCTACTACAAGTAGCAACTGCCATGGTACTCCAATAGTGCTAAGCTTACAATTGATAGATCAGATATATCTAAGAAACCTAATCAAGCGCTGCAGAGAAAACGCTCCTTACTTTAAACTTTACTACGCGTTTCAGGAGTTTACAGGTGCAGATCATTTGCCAATCTCATGTAACAAATTGAGACTTATGCATAAACATTTAATTAAGCCAGGTTTTTAAAATTAATATACATAGCTATAGGCTCTATACAAGCAAATTCAAGACTATAGTTATAATAAGAATTAGAGCCTTCAAATTTACATAACTCACTGCCATGCCAAAAACAATCCAGAAAATCGTTAGCAGCATGCAAATGTTGTAACGTGATTATAAATTTCTTCCAATAAGTATACGAGAAAGCTCCATCGACCACAGCATAGCCAAAAATTTAACTGGTCGAATATAAGATGTCTTAAACTTGATGATCCTTTTTTCTATCAATTCGTGGATAATATTATATATGACCGATAGAGTCACTGCAGATTGCAATGGTTATATACTTGAAAAAATACTGGGTATATACATTTTAAATAATAGGCTAATATTGTGACGCGCCGAGTTTCATTGTGTCTTATAAGTCAAGCCTATTATCCGTTATTATTTTTTTATCATACATTGTACGAATGCTGCTATGATTATAGCTACTGGTACTAGTCACGATATTATAGAAGCGAGCATGGGTATTGATTATGTTAATAAACTTTAGACAGTCGTTGAAAGGTATATGTTTAATATAACAGTCAACATATATCAGCATGAGAGTATGTAATTGTTTCACTAAAGGGTATTTTCAGGGTTCAGTGATAGTGGGCTGGTTTGAAGAAAGCGGGGAAATGGTAAATAAAAAAATGTGGGGTTTGTTATCATATTTTGGAACCGTTTATTATAATATTGAATTCTTTTTATATTGAGAGCTATAGCTTAGCATATGGATAGCTATAATTGAGCTCAATTATCATCATGCTATCACACTAAATCCGATTTCTGATATGATTTCAACTGAATTCAAATGATAATCAAATCAGATGTATAAAATAGCTGTATATACATGTAACCTACAGCTATATGGTAGTATTATAATATTATAATATATATAATAGTTTGACTCTCGAGTCTCATATGTATATATATATCCATATATATATATATATTAGCTGGAGATCAACCAATTTCTGTTTTTAATGCTTTGAAATAAGTCATTTATTATGCATAACTTGGCAACATTAATGTAAATCGTAGCCGCCGTATAACGCGTCAACCGCATAAGCCACCTGGAGGATCATATTTAGGTAATATCATACATGTAGGTTCTCAAACTTGAATTTACTAAATCCAGTTGTAGCTTATTTACTGATAAAGTGCTTTAAATAAAAGTTGTAGTTTATTAGGCTGTGAGGGGCCATACGTGTACATATATATTACCATGGAGATTACACCTAATGAACAAGTTGAAGCACGCTCCTATGCGTGCACTCGGATAATGACATTTCACATTCTATACCTTACTGAAACAGGATATTTCACAAGACAATAAGGGGTCAACTATAATCAGTACACTGTTCCCATAATTACCTGAATGCATAATGGTGGACCATATGCATCCGAAATACGACATACCTGTCAATTGTTTTAAGATTTTAATGAATACAACAAACACTCTTTGATTACATTACAGTTGGTTAAAGTTGATAGTCCAATCATCGTTAACTAGCTTCATATATATAAATACTATAGAATTTTACAACAGTGCATTCGATGTATCATTAATTTGACAATAATATTACTCTGACCTTTCGTTAGATATAAGAACTAATTAAATAGATGGAACGATCATAATATCAATTTAATATATTTACCTCGGCTGCATCAGCAATGGTTGATTTAGCTAATAGAGGTTATAATGTAAAACTTTCATCACATAGTAGAAGGGTATATACTGAAATCCTTATAATGAGCTACATAATTATAGGCAAAAAGTTATACATATAGGAGCTATTTGAATGTGCTGCTTTGAAAACACTATTTCACCAGAATTTACTATGAGTTAGTAGTAATTAAATCAGTCGCTTGGTATAAATTGTTTCCTCAGAACCTTTAGTTAATATTTTATATACTGCTTTATTTTATATTATCAAACCAACTTCATTTATAAAAGCTTGAGCTTGTACCTTGAATTTGATTGAAGTGAAGAGAATGTGAGAATAAACATTTTGAAATTAGAAGAGCGGCAATAGTATAAAAAATGATAAAGTTATTTCTAGAGCCCAGTATGTCTTGATTTCAATACGTATGACTGTCTATAGTTATAATGTAAAAGTTTTAAGTGTTGAGGACCCTGTTTCACCTTATTATAAATAAGGTTTTAAGCAGGTTAGATTGGCTTTAAACGCTATTGAAAAGTTTACTCAAGATATTAAAATAGCCTTTGATTAGTTTAAATTGTTTGAAATCTAATTAGCATCTAAAATATTATATATTATATCATTTTTATTAACTTCATAATCATCTAATTTTTTAATATTTTTACGTTTCATATAATTATATATACACACTTCTATATATATACAAAATGGATCTTCTAACTTACTATAGTATAATTATGTTACATCTTAGTTTACTATTATTATTATGCTCTGTGACGCATAGTAGCGCTAATGCTATATTTTTAAGCCCTAGGCTATAGACACTGCTGGGCAGTGACTGTAGTTTGTAGGAAATTTGTTTACCCTACTGTCATTGTACTGCATATTATGCTAAGACTGACTAGATTCAGCCGAGCACTATCTCTACCAATTTAACCTCGACTTAGGGCCGCACATCCCCTTCACCTTGATTAGTTGGTAGCTACTTGTGCCAGGAAGACGAAGGATCTCTGAGCAAAACAACTTTTAAAACTTTACTCGTTTATTTTAAATCTTTTATTAAATTTAAAAAACAGGTGCTGCAAAGAGCTAAGGCACCTGTTTAATTGCCTTACATAAAGTCTATATACTTTATTATAAAATAAATAAAATACAAATAATAAATAAACAATAGATTACTTGATAATAATAAAATAATGAAATTTTAATTCGTTGTTTGTTCCATCCACAGATACTTGAAGATCCACCGTTTTTCAGCCCAAACTGTTCTTCAATTGTTCAATTGATCGATTGATAAGTACTAGAGCCAGGATGCTAGGAGGAAATTGATCGCTCGAGCATTGGTTGCAGTTTATTTCAAACCACTATCTTCAAATCTTGTTGTTGCTAGATATAATAATAAGTAATAGTAAATTTTTTTTTTTTTTTTTTTTTTTTAATTAAAATTTTCTATTTTTTTTGGGTTTTTTATTTTTAATAATTAATGTCAATCAATATAACTATCTATTAATACCTTGAATCACTCTTAATGAATTCAATCATTGCTTCAACCCCACTTTACCTTGCGATTTTTTTGCAATTTAATCACGTGATTTTTTTAATTTTGGTTTCCACAATATATCAAATTTTTTTTTTCAAAATTTCAGAAATAAACGGGTCCTGTGGCCAAGCTGGTTAAGGCGCACGACTGTTAATCGTGAGATCGCAAGTTCGATCCTTGCCGGGACCGTTTAAAGTTCTTCTTTTGAAGAACTGGTCGATATCTTTTTTCTGAAATTTTATATTAACTCTGTGAATTTTTTTTTTTTTTGACAAACCTTTTCAATTAGTTTATAGTATAAAGTAGATTAGCAATATACAGTAATTGAGTGAATTTTGGTTTTTAGGCACTAATAAAGAGATCTCCACAGCAATACTTTCAATCATATGCATTTGAATTGAAGATTAACCTGGTTAATATTGGTAATGTCAATCTTTTAATATTATTTCAAACATAATTGAGTTCTGTAGGATCAACATATTCATAACAAAGCTTTGGGTTATAGAATCCAAAATGACATGTAGTTACATTGGTTTATATTTCAAAAAATATCTTAATTGATTATAACTAGTACCTACTTATAGAGTAATTATATTCTACAGAAACAAGACTAATTAACATTCTCAATAAAGATATTAATCAATCCCATCCATTTGGAACTTCAAGATTCAACTGTCTAAATTCTTTCAAACGTTCCTCAAGATGTATTGACCAAAAATATAAATGTGTATCTTGCTTCTCCAAATCAACAACATCAAATCTAGTCATTTTCTTAAACAATGTTTTATCATTGGCTGGCTTACCTGCAATATGGTCTCTAAATTGTTGAAGTATGATAGCCGGGGAAGGCTCTCCTCTAAACCTTCTATACCAACATATAGTAAAATGCTCCATCTCCATACAATGATTACTCAAATTTATCAAACACTGCGTATAATTATTTGAGTTACAGTAGCATTTTAAAATTCTCAAATTCTTTAAGTTGTTTAGGTTTATAGACTTGATATCCGGTGAGTAAGTATTGAGACTCAATTCTTCAATAGTTTGGTACCGTGCTACAAAATCGTTTATAATAGCAACTTTTGGTCTTAGTGATGGTGGAAAATGTTCTTCAGTATCTCGTTTCCCGATCGGCCTTAATCTGTCAAGTTTCATTATAAATGTTTTAACTGTAATGTTACCGGAATAGATGTGTGGTATTGTTTCAAATTTGTTAGAAACCACAATTAGATTTTTTGGAGCTGTTGAGTATAATTTAGTTGGTGGTTGAACAGGTTTAAATCTAGGTACAATCATTTGTGGGATTTCATCATGATCTTCAAAATCTTCACTGCTTGAAAAATAAAGAATATCATCATCTTCAAAATCTTCACTACCTGAGAAATATTCAATATCATCATCATCTTCAAAATCTTCATTAAATGAAATATATTGAATATCATCATCTTCTTCAAAAAAAACATCTCTAAATTCAACTTTTTTCAAATTTATACAATGTTCTAAAAATGAATTTAGTATTTCTGATTTAATAATATTTCTAGTATTTTCGTTATCAAAATATATGAGTTTACTCTTACCACCTACAATAATGACTTCTTCAAATCTAGTCAAGATTGGATGTATTTCCCATAACCTACTACCAATAAACCATGAATTAATAGTCAAGCTCCCAACCTTGAAATGCTTATAAACATGACTATTTCTGGACGCAAGTATTTCTAATTTGAACAAGTTTTGAGTAGCCACTTCAATACACCAATTCATAGACATTTGGTACCTCAAGTTTGGTTCATTAACAAACATCTCAAGATCCAATTGTTCAGATATTTGAAGAAAATGATAATAAGTAATAGGTACCAAAACATCAACTGTATATTTCTTGGTTTTAATTTCCAGTCCATTAAAAAATGGGAAATAAAAATGATCGAAATAATAATTTCTTTGAAGTACTTCAATTGTGGGGTTTATTGCTACATACCCATAATATTCCCAATAATTTTTCAAACTATTGGTTCTTAGGTATGCACTCAATCTGTTTGTATATCTTGGTGAAATTATTGAAGATCTTATACCATAATGATGTTCTTGAAGTATCTTATGGAAAATATTCTGGATCTGATTTTCAGAAAGGTTGTATGAGGTTAGTCCTATGAACCATTCATAGCTTACCAAATTGTAATTTATACATGAATCTTCTGTTGCATTTAGGGCTCCCTCTATTGGTTGTAGAAGATAATACCAGATTTTTTGTTTTATTTCTAATGGTAGTTTGTTGAAAGTTTGTCTTCTAATATTATGGTAGTTATTGTCAATATAGAAGTTATTATCAGCATATAAGTTATCAATTGAAACCCACATTTGATTGTTTTGAGCCGTAAAAAGAAATGGGTGAAAATGATTTTGATTATTCTGAACCCTTTTAATTTAATAATTATTGAAATCTCAATTTTTTTATTCAAGTGAGTGGAATTGACAAGTTGTAATGTTGCTTTTTTTTTAGGGAGATATAGTCATTTATATAATGAGAAAGAGACATGTTTCAAATTACTGAAATATGTTATTCTTACTAATTCATTGAAATGTGGTTATTTTTGCGCTGGAGCTTATACTTATACTTTTTAAAGATCCCTAGAAAAATAGCTTAAAATAATACAATAACAACAAGCCTCGCGCGGCTAAAAGTTTCAGATTTGTACCCTGCTCCTGAAATTTTTTTCATGAAATAATTCGAAAATAGCTTATTTTTGAAAACTCACTGTAATCATTTATCTAAATAATTTAACTACTCAGTAACCCTCAAATACTAAGAAAAAGCGAAAAGGGGCTGTCAATTTCGATTTACTTAACTTGAACATGGTGCTTGGCTGTCTTTACATTAAACCTGAATTTTTTGACTGATTCTGAAGAATTATAACTCGATTATCAGAGTTTTTAATTTGATACAAATTCACTTTTGTAGAACACTTTAAAATCTATATATTTTCTTTTTGCCACAAATTGTGCTTTAAAGATTTCTAAACTACATTGATTAAATGTATACGAATAAAGTACAATTATTACTAACAAGTACTGATAAATTTTGACAAATACTTTTAAATTTTAACCATGGTATATTCATTCACGTCACCAGCTTGAAATAGCAACACTTAAAAACGACTTTATGGTGATAGGTTAACTCTTAATGCTTTTATCTTAAGAATTAGGATTTCCTCACCCCCCACTTTGCTGGTAGTACTTTTGACATAATTACCACAGAAATATATTAACATTTTAGTATTATTCTGAAATCTTTTGTCAATCTGCATTGAGTATTGTTGTAACAGTTTGTACCACATGCTGAGTGAAATGGATTTTTCAATTGTAACCACTAGCCTTCACCCTCTTCCGGAATACTAACTTGAAAGCCTGAGCCGCATGTTCTAGGATTTCACTACACAATTATCTCACAACATAAATTAAATATTGCGTGCTTATGCTTATTATTGTGCTTTATATTTTTGCAGCTTACTTAATGGCGTTATCAATAGTTTTTCACTATTAATATGGGACCATTCTCTATAGGGGATTAAATAGTTAACTAGCTATTAAACCTCAACAAAACATTCGCAAAAATTTGGTCCTGATAAACGATTTTGTAATGATAGATGTAACCACATTTGCTCTTATTTTTAGGGTTAGGATGTCTTCTCGCTTAGAAGAATGCTACTAACTAACGCGAGTCCTTGAAGTGATTGCTACAGGGCTAAGAAGAGTAATTTTTTTGGTAGCCTATATATAATAAATCACATCTTTCCATGGAACAACCGATTTTTTTTTCAAGCCCCATTTATTAATAAAGCAGATGCTGTTGAAAAGTCTAGAAACTCAAAATAGCCAAGCTACACGAGTTTAATTAAATATACATTATCATGATTAAATAACGAAATGATGGTGTATAATAAAAAAAATTAGTAATTTGAAATAGCATAATTAAGTAAGGTCTCAGGTATCAAACTCGAGATCATATATAAATTATACCATGGGTACTAATAGTCCAATAGCCATAGAAGCCTTAGTATCTTACGATTCTAATCATTGCATAAAGTGATTTGTTAATAAGTAAAAACGCATGCCAGTATGCAGGCTATTATACATGTTTGTATATTTATATATGCATATGCTGTACAGAATAGTTTTATCAAACTTTCTTTTTAAAACCCTCATCAAATAATTAAAAAATGTCTTTCACCAACAACCAAACTTTTAACACTGCATATTAAGTAATTGATTAGAGCCTTCACTCAAACTCATTTCCATTTTTGTTATCATATTAAATACCTATAAATAAGAGGCTTGATCAATATATATATAGTTAAAGATTGAAATACCTATAACGACAAACCAACGAAATTGGATATGAATCATCTCTTCTTAACTTGTCTCAGGTTCTCGGAAGGTGATACACGCTTGAGAATACTTGATCCGGTAAATGCTAAACAGACGAAAACCTTTTCTGAAATCTGATCTTAGTCAATACGACTCAGGCTAAGGTGTTCATTGAGAGTTAATGGTTGTGACACGGGTTGAAGTACATGCTTGTGTTTACAAAATACCTAGTCTGCATGGTTGGAAAATTGATATAGTCGATAATAACAATGATGTTTACGATGATGGTGATGATGATGAGTGGGGTGATCAAACGCTCCAATTAATTAATTATCCTATTAAAGTTGTACATGATAACTGCTTTAATAAGTTGGAGAGAAAAAAAATTTAACGCTTGGATCTCATAGTTGACTTAATTAATTAATATATATCTTAATTGGGGTATTTTTAAATAGAAGAAAAACGTTTTTGATCCGAATTAACTTATTGAGCTATTGTATCCGACTGTATTCAAAAACGCTTTCATACTACCAATATATAATATCTGGATGTTAAACCTCGTCTGTATGTAATTATATATATTTATAAATACTCAGACTATAATATTTATTTAAAGTACATTTGAATTTTTTTGAAATGTATTTATATTGATGAAAATTCCCATAAAATTCTTTAAAACTCTTAACAAACTTAGTTGTTTCATTCATTGCATTCAAAAACAATTACAAGCGCTATAGATAATTTCTTGTAATCAAGAATGAAACTAATAAATATCCTACTCAGCGTACCACTACTCACTAGTACCAATGCATTAAACAGTCTTCGAAATGACAATACAGTATTGTATTGGGGCCAAAACTCAATCAATAAAGAAGTCGGAGGTCAAGAAAGATTAAAACATTATTGTACCGACTCAGTAGATGTGGTAGTGTTATCTTTTATGCATATTTTTCCTCAAGGAACTGGTGGGTTACCAGAAGTCAATTTTGCAAATCAATGTAAAGATGGTACATTATTTCCAGATTCTGCTTTGTTACAATGCCCCACGATTGGTGAAGATATAAAATATTGTCAATCTAAGGGCAAAACTGTTTTATTATCATTAGGTGGCGCAAGTGGTGGATATGGTTTTAAATCTGATTCTGAAGCAAGAAATTTTGCTGATAAAACTTGGAATATGTTTGGTAATGGTACATCAGATATTCGACCATTTGGTGATGCAGTTGTTGATGGGTTTGATCTAGATATTGAAGGTGGTACTGCAATTGGGTATACTGCCTTTAGTACTCGAATGAATGAAATTTTTCAAAATCAACGATCATTAGAACCTTGTAAGAAATATTATATGGCTGTTGCACCACAATGTAGTTTCCCTGATTATTTCTTATCTGATGTTATTTATAATAGTCATGTTGATTTGATTTTCATTCAATTTTATAATAATTGGTGTGAAGCTAGTAGCTGGAGTCCAGGGAATTTTGATAGATGGAATTATAATTTATGGGATGATTTGGTTAAAAATAAGGCTTATAATAAGGAAGGGAAGATTTATATTGGTGTTCCAATGAGTCCAACTGCTGCTGGGACTGGGTATGTTGATGCTGATACTGTTGTTAGTATTTGGAAAGAAACTACACAATTCAGTACATTAGGGGGTATCATGGGATGGGATGCTTCACAATCTGGTGGTAATCAAGTTAATGAAGTTGACTTTATTGATTATTTAAAAACTTCAATTACTAATTGTGAGAGATCTTCACAAAATATCGTCGATAAACCTTCAGCATTTAGTGGGAAAGTTTCTTATGAAAAGAATAGTCAAGTTGTTGTTAATCTACAAATGGATGATGGTGAAAGACAATGTAATAATCCAAATCCTCCTCCATATTCCTCTTCTATTGTTACGCCTTCATCTTTCACACCTTCTTCTACATCTTCTATTGTTACCCCCTCATCAGAATATTCTTCAGTTGGGCCTACTATCTATCCAGAATCATCAACTACTGCTATTCCAGTTTCCCCATCCTCCTCAACCAAGATTTCAGCAATATCTAGCACCAAATATACATCAGTTCAACCTGAAACTACAAGTACTCCAATAAAACCATCAACTACAGAAAAATCAACTACAGTTAAACCATTAACTACGGAAAAACGAACTTCAGTCAAACCAAAAACCACATCATCAAAACCAGAACCAACTCAAACTAATACACCAAACCCTAATTGTCCAACTGTTGGTGCTGATTGTGAAGCGGCAGCTGGGTTCCAATGTTTAGGTCAAAATTTTGCAAGGTGTGTATTTGGTAAAGTTATGGCACAACCATGTGCCCCAGGTACTGTTTGTATTGGTGGGTTATGTAATTTCCCAAGATATCCAGGTGATGAAGGCGAAAACTCTGAATGTACTAAGCAACCATCAAGTACAACTAGTGCAGCACAAACAATTGCTCCACCAGTTACAGTATCTTCTACTATTGAACCACCAATAACCAAAACAACTGTTGCACCAAAACCTACCGATACATGTCCAGCAGTTAATGCTCAATGCACTACAAACCCAAATGATGTTGTCTGTATGGGTGGAGGGTATGTACAATGTGTCTTTAATTGGATTCAAAGGCCTTGTCCTCCAGGTACAGTTTGTAGATCTAATTTACCATATATTTGCGAATATCCAAGAAATGGTAATGATCATGGTGATAATGAGCAATGTTCAGGTGCAAGAACTGTTCAAATCAGTCCATTACTGTTAGGCCCAGGTACTACACAAACAATTTCAACTGGAGAAAATAAGGGTAAATATTTAACAACTTTTACTAATGATCCATCTGGTAATGATTATTATCAATACATGTTATCAATTAATGTTGATAAAGATGAATTGAATAAAACTTTTGAAGGTGTCGTCGTTTTATCAAGTTTAATTGATAAACCAATTGGTGAAAAATGGACAATAAATTTAAAGAACTTTGATCTAAAGATTGATAATGTTAAAAAGGCAAATGTTAAATCAAAGCAAACAGCTGGAGGTAATTACGATATTAGTATTACATCTAATGGAGAAACCGTTGGTACTTCAATGAAGTTAGTTATCCCATTTAGTGGCAAATTTTAACAAGTTTATGTAACAAGAAAAAAAAAAAAAAAGTATGTAGTATGCTTCAAAAATATATTAGTAGAGATTCTCTATATAAATAAGATTTTTCAAAATTTTCGTAAAATAAATAATAATGAATGAAGAGGGTATAAAAAACAAAATGCAAATGACAATAAAATAAAAAGGGTTATCTAAACAGAAGAATAATTCGATTGTAAAGACATTGCTAAAGGAGTTGAACAATCAACATCATCTTCCTTTAATTTCTGTTTATGTTTCAATGGTGGAATTAAACTACTATCAGGATAAGAATGATGCACATGATCATTATCATCATCATTATCATTATTACCATGATTGTGAGTAGAATCAGAATAAACAGGTACTAAATCTGGAGAATCTGGATGAGTTTGTTTACTACCATAATAAAAGAATTGAAAAAAGACAGTTAAATCAAATCCAACAGTCCCGGCAGCACCCAAAATATAAGGTAATTCATTCCATAAAAATCCTGATCCATTTGGTCCCCTTGCTTGTGGTGATAACATGATTGAAATGGTATAGGTGATATTACCCATTAATGCACTCATAAATAATAACATACTTGTACCCCAAGTAGATTTTCGTTTATAGTTTTTTATAATTTGAGGAATTCTTGATGATAAGTACATAAATGTACAAACCCATGCTAATATAACACCAATAATTTGAGTGAAATTTTTATTGTTACTTAAATTGTTAGTATTAGTTGTATAAATTGGAGCACCGCTAGCTAATTTGGCAAAGGATGCAATAAAAGATGCAGATAATAGTTTATTATTACTATTATTATTAGTAGTAGAGGATGGTACTTTAACGGGTTGAGTTTCAGTTAGTTCATCATTGTTAAAATGCAAATGCTCATCATAATAAATACGTCGATGTCGTTCATGCCGCTGTTTATCTAATCGTGAATAATACCAATACTGATAACCTAAAATGCAATCAATAATCATATAATAACCTGATAATATAATTTGAAATGGCATTTGTTGAGTTAAAATACAACCAAAAAAATTTGTAGCATCACCAGCAAACCAATTCAGTAAAAACCCTAATGATAATCCTTCAACTGATCCATTCATATAATTAACTACAACTTGTGGTAATTGAGCTCCGAGCCAGCAGACAAAACTGATATATCCACTAATATTTGAAACCATGGTTATTGGGTCTTCAGTATAAAGGCAATACCCTGTAGTAGCCGCAACCCATCTCACCAGCTGAATTCCTTCATTATTTTGTACCGGACATTTTTGAATGAACTCCATTCTATTTCTTCTATTTCTATAATATGTCGAACTATCGCTTTTTCTTGGTTCGAGTAAAACTAGGGAATTATGTTGTAATTAAATGAGTGTGTGTCGCAATTTCTAATAAAAAAGGAATATATTTATCTAAAAATAAAGGCTGTAAGAGGGGATTTGGAGTATTATAAATATCGTATAAAAATAAAAGAATCAAAAATATAGCTCAAAAAATTTGGTACCATAGTGTAGTTTAAACGTACTTTTGATCAATAAAGTTATCTCTCACGAGGTGTTTATAATAAGATAAGAAATAGTTACTTTTTTGTACCAAGCGGATATTTACTCAAATGACTCTTTTAAACAGTTCTTAGGGACTCTACCACTGCTTGAGGTGAAAACGATTTTCGTGGAGGAGAGCTTTTCTGACTCGCTCCTTGCCCTCGCCCCCCAGATTAATCCATAGATCTTGCGCCGCTGAGTCAGATCTTTAAGCACTGATACCGGCTCTCAAGCAGTAGCCGGTGTTATTAGCTAGACTAGACTCGGTGGAGCGCGCAACTTCTTATGATCACGTTGAGAGAACAGGCTGGCAATCAATTAATCAATGCTTGAATGGCCGCGGGGAACGTCGCGCTTTATTTCATTTCCTAGGCGATCAAATGTTATTAAAGCCGGTATAACTGAACTATGGCACGCTTTATAAAGTTAATATAATTTTTTTTATTTGCCCGTTTTCTATTAAAATAACTTTATTTGCCTGAACCCATCATCATCATCACCATCCCCATCATCATCTATCAATGTTGAAATGAACGTTCTTGGACCACATAACATGCTAGTTCATAGCAATTGAGTCGAAATACCAATAAAATAATGCTCAAATTATAGGATTCTCAACTATAGGTCTCATAATTCATAGTAAATTGCAATTAATCCAAGTATTCAGTTACAAGAATATTTTTTTGCTCCTGCAGTAATCGTGATATTCTTCAGAAAGAAAGATCGGATCCCGTTCGTAATTGTGATATTTTTAAATCCTCTTATAAAACCCCAAAAATCATTCGTTGGATTTACATGTACGGTAATCCATAAATCCATAATTTGAGCAATAACATGTAGCTCTTTGTGAAATAATGCAGGTGCAAACGGTCAACTCCATTGGCATCGGTCTCATATATTTAATCTTTAAAGCTCAAAATTATTGTCGGAACTCCAATCAAGTTGAGCTAAAAGTTTGTAAAATAATTTATCAGCCTCTTGCATGGATATTATAACATAGTTATACAATATTTGGTCCACGAATGATCATTGAACAACAGTTAATTGTTTAAAAAAGGGGCTTTTAAAATAGTGGCAACCACGCGTACTTTGAGAGCTTTGTTTTTTATCAACCAATCTTACTACTTAAGTTTGATTGGTACAAAAAAAACCTGAGAAGCACTGTTGTTGATATACACACGTTCTGATATAGTGCATCAACATCATATAAAACTTCTAGATCTAAGAATGTCTTTAGGTTATTGATGCTGGGATATTATCGAACACGGTCGCGGTGTACCAATATACGAGGGTGATATGAACCCCCATTACGTGATGGTGCCCCTATAGTTTCATCTTATAGGGTTTGAGGGCCCGGGACATTTTGACCAAGAAGAGACATTTTTTATCACTATAGAATTTTGTTGGTGTTAACTTCTTATAAGTACTATAGTTTTATAGGTTACCACTACAACGATATTAGAGATAACACTATAGATAACTTATCTAACTGCCGCATCAAAGCTATGACAATGCATGCTTGAATGGATCTGGATCAGAGTGGTCCATAGATTAAATACGTTGTTGAGATCTTGGTACAAATTTTCGGATCCCATCAGTTAAATTTGTAAAGTGTATTGCCATCATAATATATATGGATATATGGATATTCATATGGGTATTGGTTACTTGTTGATTATCCATGGCTATGCACGCCTTGTGGCCACTGGGAATTATAGTTTAAGTTGAAATTTGGAGCTAACAACCAGATATTGTTCATCATAGATGGATGCATTGTGTACAAAGTGAATCAATTTGAGATCATAGCTTCAGGAATAAATCACTATAGCAGACCTACTGAAGCTTTAAGATCCTGTGGATCAGTTTTTTGACGTGTACATCAATTCACATAAGTTTCAAAGGTTCCATGGCTGCAGTCAACAACACCCTCGACCTGTCAATGTCAGCGCTGTTGTCCATCCTAGTGTGGGGAGCTTCACGTATGAGTGCGAGAGGTTAAACTCCCAGAGTTAAGAACTGTGCCATCAAGAGTGCCAAAAAAACTTTATTTGGTAAGTAGAGGTATTTGCAGAGTGCTAAGCTTGAGTTTCAAATGAATAAAAGAAATGGCTTGCTAGCTACAAACACATGTATTTTCTATAACTGCTGTTCATCTGGGCCGATGAAATGATACTTGGTGGTTAATTATAAAGTTAAAATTAGTCAAGTTAGATCATATAAGCTTGGATATATATATATTATAATGTGGAGAAAGTGGTCAGTGCTTTCGAGTCACCTCATTACTCATTCACTGTAACTAATTGGTAAACTTTAACTCTAAAGTTGATACTTACAATGTAAGCCACAAGCTAGAGTAAGTCTAATGATAGTACTTCCTTGAACCAGCCTCAGTACATAATATTTCACGATACAGATACTTGAACCTTTGCAACATGTACCACTTAGCAAGCTCATCATGTAAATCTTGGGCAGTTACTAAATTCTCGGAAACATACATATTAGTGCGATGGCCGCCCCGTCTATAATTGATGATCATCCAGTATCATATCAAAGATATATCTTAATGATACGGGTTAGCTGTGAGCCTCTTGAACTCTTGAACTCGATGAAAGTCAATTTTATTAATGAAAAGAAAAAACAATTAGCTAAGCCTCAACAAATTAATAAAACCTCTTTGTCGCTTACCATGGTAAAGATATATCAATTCTATGTGCAACTTGAGTTTAATAGGTTTGAACTAAAAAAATAATTATTCATAGTCCTGCTAAATCCTCCCGACTTTTACAGTTCATATGTTACTCAGAGAATTTATCGATCCGCTGATATTTAGAATGTTTATATGCATCTTATACGCATATATATGTAGTTAAGGGGTTGAAAACTGTATATTGGTAATTTTAACTTCAAGTTTCCCGAAGACCAAATTTACCAGGTTAGTGTAGGGGTTCTATTATAAGTATACAGTTGAGTGATTGACTTAATTAGAATCGGCTGTTCTATATATCCACAACCATAACGAGCTTAATTATTAGTAGTTATGGTGATAAGATTCCGACTTCGATTGGTTCTTTTTATCAAATGTAATAATCGATCGTCCCGGAGCATCTATATATATCCGGATAGAACTCTGCTTCATGATCTGATTTTATGATGATAAGTGAATAGTTGATTCTTCCAGTATGATTTAGTCCTACAGTATAATTTTTCAAGAACTGAAATCATTGTGTGTGATAATATAATAAAGTGTCCATGGCAGATTGAGAGGGTGTGCTATATCATCTCATATTTACATTGGGCCGGAGAAGACTAGAATCTTTAACCTTGCTTGAATAACAACACTACGTCAGCACTACATACAGCTATGTGGAAGAACTCAGCTACGTATCAATAGACTGAGAGCTTGTCCAAACTACTCATCTCATCAGGAACCTTATTGTAATTCAAATTTATAAATTGAAAAGCCATTATCACTTTGGTGGGTCGAAGCAGCTTGAAAGGTCCAGGCGGAATTAAAATAGAATAGTTTGGAGATTTCTTCCGGTCCCGATGACTATTCAGCAGCATACATTTTAAGTGCTTCCAAAGTACCACAGCTAATACCGCTTAAATATCAGGTAATTCAAGCAGTTTAGTCCTTCGCTAAACTCTCACCTGTTGTGAGTTTACCCTCCTGACGTGTTCCGCAGATGGGTTTAATTTAGATTTGGTCCAACTCACACTAACTTCAAATATAAACAGAAATAATTTTTACATTTCACAATTCAAGCATTTCAAGACATGAATAAAATGTATCACCTATAGCTTCGGCATCTTTAGATACCAGGAATATTGACAATAAAGTAATTTAGATACTAGTTTGGATCGCAGTATTTCAATAGAGTTTAAATGTATCTAAATTACCCTGCTGTGTATATGGTAAATCAGAGTGAGAAGTGCTAAGCAAAAGTCTACCCAATTCTATAGAGCTTGAGCTAGCATTAGATTTCAAAATGATTAGCAACCTTTCAATCCTATACGATACGTTTTATAGATATGGCGGAACAGAAAACTATTGTCAACTTTGAAGAAGCCCTTTACAACTATAGCTCAGGCGAAGCGATTTCCTATTGAAATAAATCTTTTAGTAAGACAACTTTATAATTCGAAATAATTTAAATCAATTAATGGTAAGTAAAGGGCTAACACGGGAATTCAACATCGGCTGTTCTTTTTAAATACTGTACCACCAAACCAAAGTTTTTTGGCACCATGAAAGCATACGATCGAGTTGTTAGCATTATATAGATAAAATCCACACACAACACAACAATAACTGCGACAATTGGCACCATTTAGAAGTATCAACAACTTATGATTTTAATTGGGCATATTATAATATGTAATTATAAAGTTGGTCGGTTGTGCAACGGTATAACACATTATATGGTAAATCCCATATTCAGGGGTTAGATAAAAATTTATGAACATCTGTGACTATTGTTAGCTAACGTATTTCCATTGAAACATAAACATGAAAAAATTAAAAACTATAGAACCGTTAGATAATTGCTCTACAAAAAATCTGGTACACTGTTTTGTAACACATTCAGGTGGTTAAGTAGGTTGAAGGTAGGATAGAGGAATTAGTACTACTAAAAACTACTGTTAACTATGCACATGATAATTTTCTAATATGCTTGTTCTATTAATTCTGATTAATTATGAAGTACCACGGTGATGCTGTAGTATTTCAAAATGCGATTGGGTGTCATATGTTAAATCACATAAAAGATGCACTTATATGAGCCCTTAATAATAAACAGTAACATTGTTTGTACTAATCTAAGAGTAACAACTAGTAAAATGAGATGATGAAACTTGGTTATACATGTATCCGCTTATCATATAACATGCTTCACCATAGTAACAGTCATCCCCCAATTAATCAATTGGATTTCTTAGCTCTGGAAAAGCATGATACTGCACCAACGTTATGCTATTCATGTTTCCTTTATACTACCATGGTATCTATAGCGTTTCAAAAATTCAATAGGGTTAATTTGACGGTAATCGAACGGATATTCATCGCGGGTTTAAAATTAATTTCTGGGGTTTGAAATTATGAGGTACATCGATGAAAAGTACTCGGGGAATGACCAAATTTCACAGACGAAATAATATTTCTTGATATCTGACACTTTGAGCATGATAAGTAACCATTGTTATTCTGCTAGAAGGTAAATTGTAACTGTTGGGTGACAGTATCAGACATGGTAATAATGAGTATTTACAATGTAGTGGTGAATACCCCCTTAAAAGGGTAGCAATTGAGAGATCATTTATGAAGCAGGAACAAAAATTGTGTCGAGAAAATAATATTTTCTCAGGAGTTATGACAGGTATGTTAGAAAAGTATACAATGAAAGATTAATATAATTAAGGTTGGTATTAGATGGTTTATAAATTATATATATATATATATATAATATAGAGTTATATATATATAATATAGAGTTATATATATAAAATAAAAAGAAACAGCTAGTATAATAATGAAGTGTCTTGTACCTAGCTATTGTTTGTATTACATGTATGGAGTTGTGGCGA
This sequence comes from Blastobotrys buckinghamii (nom. inval.), assembly GCA_030579975.1. Lineage (NCBI taxonomy): Eukaryota > Fungi > Ascomycota > Dipodascomycetes > Dipodascales > Trichomonascaceae > Blastobotrys > Blastobotrys buckinghamii (nom. inval.). The sequence continues at coordinate 134,433 of JAKTSB010000004.1, forward strand.
TATTATAATTAAAAAAGGCGATGAGGAAAAAAAAAGTCAAACAAATAAACAAATAAATAAGTTAATAATAATAATAAAATATAAAAAAATGAATGCAACTTTTTTCTTTTCAAGTTTCAAACTTTTTTTTATAATAATTAAAAGTGGTTCCTTTAATATCCGCTTAATGATTGGACATTATCTAACTTAACAGGACTTAAAGCTTCAAAATCCTCTAGTTCAGGTTGTAATTCAGGTTCATCCTTTTCAAAAACTTTAGTTGATTTTTTGGTTGATCTAGTTTTTTTAATTGGTTTATTTTCAATGTTTTCTTTAAAATCTTCTTCGTTATCATCTTCGACAATTTCAACAGTATCTTTCTTTTCAATTACAATATCGTCATCATCTTCTTCGATTTTAGTTTCAGTAGTTTCGATAACTTCTGTTTCATTATCTTCACCTTCTTTAGAATCTTCTTCTTTATTTTCTTCTGGTAGCTTAGATTTTAATTCAACAATTTCGGCATCTCTTTCTTCAATAATCTTCTCTAGTTCACTAACTTTTTCTTGTAATTCGGCTATTAACTCTTCATTTTCAACATTAATACCTTTACCATTAGTACCCTTTCTCTTTTTTGCAATAACTCTTGCTGCAATAGCCGCTGGTCCACTGCTTTCTTCTTTGTTATTACCATCTTTTAAACTTGACGCTGATCGTTTTCTCTTTTTTGCCAAATCCTGGTTTTTTACTTCTTCATCATATTGTTCAACTGCTTTAGTATACGCGTTTTTAACTGAATTAACAAGTTTGGTGAACATTTTTTTTTTTCTTTTGTGTTTAGATATCGATGAAATTCAATAAAGTCGTGTAAATTTGTATCAATTCTTTTTTCTCTGGAGATGATGAAAAAAAAAATAAAATGAAATTGTGAAGTGGGGAGAATAAGAAAATTTTATTGAGAAGAAAAAAAAAAATAAAATAAAAAGTCAGGGGAAGAAAATACCATTAAAGTAAAGCATAAAAATACGGTCTCACCCTACAAGTACGCACGCTAAGGTCTTTTTTTTTTTTTTTTTTGTTTGCCCCAAACCAATTTATTTATTTTTTTTGAAGCCCCTTAAATTAGCATAAATGCACTGAAAATTTTTCTTTTATTACTCTATGATTAAAACCAAAACCCCAACGTTAAGTACCTTAAATTATAAATTGAGATTCTACAAAAAAGATTGGTCCGTTTCTGTGGAATTCCTGCACACTTTTTGGGTTGTACATTGATTTAATGTATACTTCATCTTTAAATGAATAAACGAATTTAGCATTACAATAATCAAGCTTGATTAATCACTCTAGTTACCCCCAACAAGATGCTAAGAATTTCAAAAACTACAATCATCATCTCAAGATTGAGAATTTTTTGCCCAGTTTTTGAGATTGTAGTTCTACCCTAAAAATATTGCTTAACCCTATTATCGGAGTGCTTGTTGAAATTTATAACTTTAAATAAAAGCGTGGTTGTTTTACGTCGATTTGAATTATGCCTCCTCAATTCGGGTTTGAAAAACAATCTTAGGAGTTTTTAGTAAACAGATATAATCCTTATTTGATTTTATATAGTCTATAATACATGGTTTTAACTAAATTAAGGTTTATAAGATATTTCTGGCATTAAACTTGAATGGTAATCCAGCAACTAACTAGCGTGTTTCGTAATTCGGTTGAAACTGTCAAATTGTCAATCCGTTTGATAGGTTAGGTTTGACTTAAGTGGTCAGATTGACATTTTCGGAGTTTTGATTCATCAACCGCCTTAGTTATAATAAAAACAGGCTTGAGAAACGGTTTGGAAAAAAAAAAAAAAATCTGTAAAAAATCGGTTGAGTTGTTAAACCCGTTCGAAAATCTTGAAAATGATGAAGGCGACAGGTTTTTTTTTATTTTTGAATGGTTTGACATATTTTTTCATATTAGTGGTAAATCTTGATGGTTGTTGAGGTGATTCAAAATCTTGTCTCAATTATATTGCATATGGTAGCCTATAGCTAACTCATTCAATACTTCTAATTTGAAAAGTGTCTGTTAATTATAAGACTGCTGTAATAATATAAATGAAATTAAAAATGTTTTTTTTTTTTTTTTTCACTTGTCAACATGATCACTTATAAATTCAAATAATATCTAATAAGCATAAACTATTCGGACTAAAACTCCAAAATGAATAGCTAGTATTAATTAACTGAATAAACTTTGTTTCAACCTTTTTACATCAAAAGTATAAACCCATCGGTCTAATTCTTGAGTTACACCACCAATAAACTCACAAACATAGCAATTATTATCATAAGGTAAATTATCATATTTAGTTGAACTAGTTAATACCAACCCTTTAATTTTATTATTCTTTAATAATGATAATAAAAAATCTTTACCAATGTTTGGAGTATCAAAATGATAAAACATATCAAAATATAAATATTCGATATCAAAGTTTTCATCTAATAACCAATTGGCATTGTGATGAGCTAATCTAGTCATCATCCCATTAAAGTCATTAAATGTTGTACTAGCGGGAGATTTTGGTTGATAAATAAACAATTTTTTGATAGGTAATTTACCACATAACCATGCAGTTAAACTTAATGATAGATTATAAACTTTTAACGTTTTGACAGATGTAAATCGAATTGTTTGTTCTGCTATAGCTCGTTCTTGTTTAGAATAAAATTCCCCTTCAGAATCATCTTCTTCAGCAATCGGTGTCATTGATAAAGATAATTCCTCAGCATCTGGTGCATCAATAGATTTTAAAGTATCTGGTATAATATCTCCAACTTCAAGTTTTAAACATTTTGTTGGTGTTTGATAATCATCTATACCATTACTCACTCTAAGTTCTTTAACTGTCGATGGTATCCAATTAGTTTTGAAAGGATTTAAAATAGATGTTTCAATTTCTAGTTTTGTTAAATTTTTGCATTTAGAAAAACATCTTAATAGAATATCAGCATAATGTTTAGAAGGAATTGATGATTGACCATTTCCTATTTTAGTACCCATTAATAAATTGAACTCTTTCAAATCACTAGGTAAATAAGGTTGGCCGTAAATAAAATTTAAAACTTTTGGTAATTGATCATTTGTAACAATTGTTAAACTATTTATTTTTTGTCCACGTAACATATTGGATCTAAACCCATCTCTATCAATCCTAAGGTTTCTATTATTAACATGTTCAGTTTCGTTTAACAAGTCTATAATAACATCAGCATTTTCTGAACTAACATCGACATATAAATACTCCAAATTAACAAACAAACTAAAATCAACAATTAAATCCGCCACAGAACTATCAATATAAATATTCTTAACCAATGCTGCCCTATCTAGATTATTACTTAATGATTTATTAAATTCTGGTATACTTTTTGGCGTCGATATAGTCTTAATATGATTATGAGTCTTTTGAATCTTTTGATTTCTACTAGAGCAGTCACTTATATTAATATTTGTCCATATTTCATAACTTAACAAATCACAGAAGGCTTTATTAACTAATCGAAGCTGGATTCGTTCTTGTGAGGTCAATGAATCGAATATAATGCTTAATATCTCATTCGGCTGTTTGTCCATTGTATGATTCTATTGTTATAGATGGCGCTAGTATGGAAGAAGGAGGGGGAGAAAAATAAAGTGTGGGGATAATCTGTCACTTTTTTTTCGTCAATTGTAGTTAAAAAAGATTAGAGTGTGAAAAATAGAGTGTAGAAATGAGAGAAAAATTATGACCTAATTAATACCGACTTTCTTTAAATTCTGGTTTTTTTTTTTTTAATTGTACATTTAAATTCGCCGGTTTATAATTTTGGCGGCGAACCTTAACGGAGCGGTGTCGGGCGTTGAAACGGCTTTTTTGTTTTATGTTGAGCCGCAGTTTCCCACATTCTTAATACTGGTACTAAAAAAGATTATTAATTTTTTTTTTTATTAAATTTTTGAATAAAAATATATATATATATATACAATAAATAAATACAAGTTACTAAACTTTATAAACTATGATAATTTAAAAATTATACTGCTTATCAACTTCTTCTCTTGGAGTTGGGGGTCTTTCAACATTCAATTGATTACCATTTGGACCTGATACTTGTTGAGCTGGATTATCATCACCTGGAGTTGGAGCTCTGTTAATTTGGGGATGTAATGATGGAACTTCAGCAATTGGTGTATTATTGTTAGTATTGCTTGTACTATTTGGATGACTAGTATGAACAGAAGCATCTTGAGTTGGCTGTGGATGATTTTGCTGTAACCCGAAATTTATTGAATCATTAGATTGATCATGAGGTAATGTTTGAAAATATGGATCATGATAATATTGATCATATTGATTATTACTAGATGGTTGATTCGGAGCTGGTTGTATAATCCCATTAGCCTTTTCATTACCAGGGTTTGGCGATCTTGGTGAAAATCCAGGTTGAGGTGGAGGAGCATGCTGAGCATGATAATTAGGCTGCATGCCAGGCATTGGATATGATTGTGATCTATGGTTTCTAATTACCCCAGAGTCAACACCATTTGATGGTATTTGTTGATAATCTTGATTATTTGGTTGAGTAACTGGATGCTGATGATTATGTTGTTGTTGTTGGGCAGCAGCTGTCAATAAAGCTTCATACCCTCTATAATATCCATGATGATGCATTTGTTGTTGTTGTTGTTGTTGTTGTGCTTGTTGTTGGTTTTGAGGTTGACCTTGCCGATAATCTTCGAATGCATAAGCGTTATAATCTGGATGTTGTTGATGAGGATCATATATTTGATCTACATATTGTTGATGATATTGCATTGGTGCATACATAACAGGTTGTTGTTGTTGTTGTTGAGATTGTGCTTGTTGTAACTGAGCTTGATCTTTATATTGACCAAAATTTGGTAATGATAAATTATGAACCAAATGGTTTGCAACAGTTTGTGGAATATTAGCAACGCTATGTCTTTTCTTACTACCTTTTCTCTTAATTGTTGATTCTTTTCTTACTCTAACTCGGCAACCTTGTGATGCGATTTCTTTGATTAAATCACTACTAGTTTCTAATCCTGGGAAAGTCTTTGGTGAATAAACTTGAATTGGTTGAGTCATTGTTTGAGCTCGATGTTTAATACAACCTTGATCTGGCATAACTTCATAAACATTGAAAACTAATTGATATCTACCTTCCTGTCGAATACTTAAATCATGTAATAAAAAGAAAAACTTTCCAGGTGCTGGGGCTCTAATATGAGTTAAACTAACCATTGTAGTACCAGTCAATCTACTTGGGACTGCTGAATCTCTACCAGTTGCAGGTTGATGTAAATTTTGATTATGATGATGATGGTGGTGGTGATGAAAACTTTTTTCAGTTTCAACTTCTTTTAATGATGCATGTAAAATGAAACTGTTGGTAATATCATGAGTAATAGGTTCATTATTATAAATATTTCTAATTTGAAAATCAATAACTGGAGGAGGATCTACTGGTCTTCTTGAATCAGCTTTTGGACCCCATCCCATAGCACGAGCTTGTATTGGTTGTTGAACAACTTCTAAATGATAATAAACATTTGAATCATTAGCAGCAGTTGTTGATACTGTGGTTGCTGGTGTAGCAGTAGTTGTTGAAGAATTTGAATTAGGTGGTGATAAATTGTTATTTGATTGTGGTGGAGAATCGGCAGTATTATTATTCATATTGACAGCTGCCGCGGCAGCAGCATAATCCGCCGCAGCTGGTGCGTGATATGATGACGATCGGGCTAATGGTGGATGTTGTGACATAGCTAACATTTTTGATCTATTTTTTGTTGTTGTATTGTTAGAATGTTAATGTTAAAAAAAAACCCAAAAAAAAAAAAAGATTGTTGAATTGTATTAGTTTTGAAAATTATAATTAGTTCACTTGGGTTGGTAGTGTATAAAGTGTTTAAAAAATATTATCAAAGGATGCAATGTAATATTATTTTATAAATCTGTATTAATATGATGAAGATATGCAGTTTGGTTAATAATATCTTAGGAAAATGTCAGATTGATTTGTTGAAGAAGCACGTGAGTAGTTTTGGTGGATTATTGTCAGTAACTTCCTTGTCGAATGGTATTTCTTTTAAAGATTTAAAGTATTCTTTTCTTTCTTTTCGTCTTGTACAGTTGAATTTGTAGTTTGGAGGGGTAATATAGTTATTAAAAGTAGAATAAATAAAGTTATAAATAATAGTATACGACAGAAAAAAATAGTGAAAAAAAAAAAATTAAAAATAAAAGAGATTAAGTTTGGATTTCTGTCAAATTTTCCAGAGATCAGGTCTAATATATATATATACTTCCAAAGTATAGGGATGACTTGGGTTTTAATGAACAGTATCAAGTTATGGTTTGCAATGAGTAAAAACTTGGTACACCCTCTTGAGTTTGGGATTTCTTCTTTATTGTGTCTTTGATGCTGGTGTTTAGTACTACGATGTATATGGTGTTTTAAGCATTGATTAGAAAGTTACGATCGGGTGTTTTAGAATTGCTTTTTCGCGGCTGTTACCTAAAGTAGATAAATAAGATTTCGTTTGTGCACTGCTTAATTCCAACCTCCCCCCAGGCTTGAGTTTGTTCATTGCAATTGAGTATACAGAGTGGTAGTGACTGTGTTGCGTGCGCTCTGTTTACTGTTAGTGGTGCTTGATAAATCCATCCTCCGATCGGCATCTAATCTTTACTTTTTGATCGAGATTGCAATGAGATTTTCCCCAGAACTGGAAATCAGGCTAGAAAAAACTATTAACTAGAATCAATAAAAAAAGAAAGAAAGAGAATAAAAATTCAAAAACCTATTAGAATAGAATAAAGAGAATTTCGTCAACTTTTTTCTGTTGAACACTGATAAAATGTCAAAAATATTGAGGCATACTCGAGAAGTGGTTTTTTTTTTTTTTTTTTTTTTTTGGTTTATGTAGTTATTCAACACTTTTTTTGTTATACTTGATCTATAAATTTGTAATGATCTGACTAAACTGAATGACTCAAGATAAGTTATATGCCTGTATATAAAGTGAGTGGATCAATAAAAAGTTGTTCATGTCATATAGTTTATTTTCGATTCATTTGGTCCTTCTCGAATTGTTTACCATCAAACTATTGATGTATCACTGTTCCAGCTGCCTAGAGCTCTGGCTAATACAATTATAACTATAGGTTTATAGGAGCACTATTTTGATTATATATATTTAAAGCCAATATAGTAATATTAATACTTAATAAACTGACTAGCATTATTAGAAGCTATACAACGAAACTAATAATGATTTTCTATGTGTAAAAGAACTAGTTCACGTTGTATGTTATATTGCGGCTTAAAAATAAAAAAAAAGGAGCCGCACTCTGCTTTTGGGAGTTTATAGCAGCTTGAAAGCTCGCCACACAACAGTAAATTTCACACTAATCTAATTATTGACTATCAATACTACCAATATTATTTACAAAACCGAAATCAATCAAAAAAACTATTATAATTCATCCACACAAGATTATACAAACAAACAAAAATGAGCAGACTAAGAAGAGCAACCAACCGTCTCAATGATACAAACCATGTAATGGATGAACAAGAACAAGAAGAACTGCTCGACATTTTCCATTCTCACAACTCTCAACAAGATGAAATTTTCAAACAAGCATTTCTGGTCATAATGTTATTACCAACCCCATTATTTGTTACATTACCTTATTGTAAACATAATTCATTTTTATCTTTATTATCAATCTTATCAATTGCATTATCCTCATATTCTTTGCATTTTACTAAAAAAAAATTTACTTTAATGAGTTTAGCATTAGGTGGGTTAGCTACTGCTGCAGGGTTATTAAAACATTGGCCGTTTAAAAGATTTGATTATATTTGGCTATTACCAGGTATCGATGCTTTGGTTTCATATGTTTTTGTTAAATGGTTGGATGATATATCTGGTGAATTAAAGAAGTTATCTAGTAAAAAATATGATTATAAAGGTGCTTAGACTTTTGAACCAAACCAAAAGGAAATTTTTACTAATTTTTCAAAGTATTAGGCTCTTCTATTGCATTATAATTTTGATAAGCAGTTACAGTCTCGTAAATGTGGAATGAGCTTACAGTATTATTGGTTTAGTGTGGGGTCAAACAGGTTGGGTTATTTGGAGATTTTCAAGTGCCCATATATTAGTTGCTACAATATATGCTAATGTTAATTAACATCATATTAGATATAATAGGTGAAAAGATCACTATTCACTGACTTTTTTCCATTCATATTATAAGTAAATACAGTATATTTTTTTGAGAATCATACATATTTTAAATATATAGAACCTATTTTATATCCTTTTAATTGGAATTCCTCGATCGTGCGTTTTCTGGAAGGCTTTAATAAAAGTCATATTGCTCTATCATGAATGACTCGAAGTACTGGCTTTCTGCCCTGTCTATTATATTTGCAATTACTGTATTAAACAAAATTGTTTTAGTAAATATTTGAAATCGAACCCATTACGTATACACACTTGAGTTTATAAACTACTAGGTATATACTACTTACTAGTTGGTTACTAAAAGCAATGTGATTTAGGTATCTTAATAATCAGATCAACTTTGAAAATAAAATGATTACTTGTCTGTCTCGCTCAGGGGTGTTGTTGAAATAACTGCTATCTTACATTTCTGCCTAATAAATTATTTATGAACGAGTTCATTGACATCAATTGTTATGATAGTGTACTAGCAAAAATGCACATACCAGTCCCCACCCCCCTTCTTGGCTTTATTTAACTAATAGTTATTCCATGTTATAAACGTTACAATACCAGTTCGAATTTCGGCAGTAATATTGACTCAAGTTTTAATTAATTTTTTGTATATATATCATAGACATATATACCACCAGTGGGCATAGCTTATGGATTTTATCTGCCTCCACCAAGTTGCCGTGTTCAGCCAATTCATTTGGGAATTTATACAGCGTAGTTCCTAAGTTACAATTTGGTACCGGTACATTTTATTATTTGAATGAATGTCACCATGTATTATTGGTAGTTGAGAGACACTTGCCATAAATACTTTCGTGTTTATTAGTAAATTGACTGTGCATGTAAAATTTATACTATAGTCAATCTTCAAATTAATTCACCATAAAATACAGCTAATAAACCAGCATAACAGCTCTAACTTAAGCGCTTGTAAGCATCAGTATAGAGATAGAAAAACTCTCTTCATATATCAAAATAACACGCAATACCTCGCGTATCCTTGACGATGCAGAATCCTCCCACTGTATTACCCAACCTCATATATACATCTGATAAAGTTAGCCGAAGGTTTTAATATTCGAGAGTTTTAAGCTTAGGTGAAAAATTAAACTAATAACAATAGTATATAGTAAATGTTAAACCTTGGTCTGGGGTAGATGTAGTTGCATACAACATACAAGAAAAAAAACTGTACGTACTGAACTATACTGAAAACTTGATGGCTGGGGTATAGTATATATTAGATAAGCATTATAATCCGTTAGTAAATGAACAACACTCACACGTGCTGTATTTTATTACAATAAAATACCCTCATTTTATCGCCGACTTTGTTATTAAATCAAATTACTATTGGATTCAAATTAATCAATTGACTTAAGGGAGTTTTTTAACTCTAGATCATAGGAAAGCCAAAGTTGTTGGGCTTTGTTCGACCTTAGTGATACATGGGTATGCCCTAATTTGAATGGTACTTTTTTCCAATTAAATTTCGGGATAGAGATATTGGAAAGAGGGTGATGCAATATATTGATCTGTGAAATATCGCTACTAGTGCGAGGTTTTAGCTATATAACTTTATGATGAATCAAACCAATTATAAATTTTTAGTGGAACCAATCACAGACAGCTATGTATATATATGTATTTACTTGAGCTAATTTAAATTGCTTTTATATTTCACACCTAAGGATTCTTCCTTATAACCATAGCTCATTAAATCTACACACAGATGTGCACTCAGCAGTCGTAACATATATGGATAGGATACTGTTCTATTCTGTTTATCACTCATTATGCTGGAATAATGAAATGAAAATATTCTAACTGGTTCAAATCTGAGTACGTGTGTTCCTCTTTTAACCCTACAACCCAATTATAATTCAACTTTTTTAAAATCTCTTAAGTTTGTAAGTGAATCATTAATGGTTGGGCTAACATTTTTCCCCAATTTGCGACACATTTTTTCATTGTCTCAGCTCAATAAATTATATGCAATAATCTATATCCATATATATAATAATATTATTATATATGAATTGGTTTCCTTGCTCAAGCCTTAGAACTGTCAATTTGTCTTTTTGCAAACAAATATTTTCTAATAATCGGTTGAAGAATAACATTACCGCATAATATTAGCGCTCAGAATCTATTGAAATCATTTAGATAATATCCGAACACCTCATTTCTTAATTATCCACATGATAATACATATTTATAGATTATATATGTTTTATAGGAATTTTTCTTAGCCAAAAAAGCTAGCTAGCATTTGAATTGTTGCTGTGCAATTACTAATCACCCATACATACACTGTCATGCCATGGTACTGAAACTAGACCATGCATTGGTGAACTATATGTATAGAAAAATCAACATAATTCTAGACTCATTATATATATATTATAATTATTTAACAGCTAAAGACTCAAGCAGCTGGTATGATGCGGTAAATAAACAATGCTAAAAAAAATGCTTAAAAGCCTAGGCATGTATCCTATACTATAGTAAGTCTCAGAGCTTTGATTCAAACTTTTAATTCTATTTTTTATCAACCTTAAATTTTTGTATCAGCCTAAGAATTCTAGAGATTCAAATCTAGATCTCGAGTAACTTGCCCATGGGCACCCGCATATCTGCATTCAGGCATGTTGGTTGAGCTGAGGCTCGATTCTCCAACGTGCAAAGACTACTGTAATACAAAGCTTAAATGTAGTTTTCAAAAACTTTATATTACCAACGGTTACAGCTTTAAATAAATTGACTGTAGCCATATTAAAGATTGATAGCCTAAGTGATACTAATGGTAGTCCTCGTGATTGATAAGGAACAGCCGATCTCGACAGAATTTCAATTTATTCGCATGCAGCAGTTAGTTCTATAGTGGACTATATATACTAAAGAAGCACTCACTACCAAGCTATATATAGCGGATAAATGGTACGTACTTACGATGATATTAGATATAGCATATCAGACTGTTAATTAAGCTTAAGGCATAGTAGTAGGAGCTATGGCCGGCCGAGTGTGTGGATCCTGGACTATCAACATTGACCATCCATCCATGGATCCATGAAATGAAATATGGTATTGATTTACACAATAATTGACTTAAGATTTAAAAATAAAAAAAAAGTTGTATGCCTCTCGACTATACTCCAAGAGCGATTAGATTAATCACCTTAATGTGTAATATACCAAAATATTTTAAACAATTACACCTTTAGATTAATGGACCTCTCCGACTGAGAAAATAACAAAAGCTTCTAGATACATTGTATAATTAGAATCTGAAATCAGCCAATACTTCGAAGCTTCTACAGTTGACAATTATTTCCACCACTTATGAAGTAAAATACATTTATGGCTTCATGAATGTACTGATCGAATAATTATAATTCTATATATGATGAATGCTGCCGTGTTGCAAGCTTGAACTGACGTTACCTACTTGAATGCTGCATAATGCCGCCCTTACTGTACATGTAATTTTATCCAAAGCGCTCAAAATTGAAGCATGCAATGCTAAGCATCACTTTATCATCCGGTATGTGATATCCGATGTAATTATTTGTAAATGATTTTTATTGAGCATAGTACGTAATTTGTATTGTAATTGGCCAAAACCCAATGGCTGTAATGATATTATGAAAGGTAGAAGAAAATGTGTGCATAAACAGTGCGATCATTTGAGATCATATTTTTATAAAGGCTTATCGTCTATACCAGAAATCTATAGGATACTGTACTGATTACAGCAACAATGTGCCATCCATATCGTAGGATTCATCATGAAGTACATATCAGACTTCTTACAATAAGAATGCCTGCTTCTGTACTGCAGTATACCTTCCATGATACTAAAACAACCCAGCCCTACAGTTTTTTCTGGAAAAGTCACAGCTAAAAAAAAAGTGATGTTCAAAGTGTGTTTAAATTGGTCTTGGTGAAAACATTTAGGTTATATACCAACTTAACCACCTAAATTAATTTTTTCAAGCTTGTGTAACTCTGTGATCATCGTTTTTTAGACCTGTGTAAATCCCATTTGATCCACTAGTTGGAACTAAGATTCTTGAACGGTACCATAGATTTGGGTCTCAAAGTTATCGCCGCTTGAGTGTAGATAGTGAGATCTGAGATCTTAAAAGCGCTTCAATTAGTTTTTACTGTGGGTATTTATAACTTCATGATGGTGATGATTATCATCAGGATTAATTGATTTTTGTCTCGAGGAAATCTGAACCGTTGCACTGGGACATCAAATCTACTTATCTGTGATGTGTGGTTAAGCTGAGAGAGAGTAGTTGTTGGAAAAATATTCTATCAATTCAAGATAAGTTCGTATCGATATTATGCATCGATCGATGATTAGTTGTTGAAGAAATTTATAAGTATGATGATACGGTACCATTTTGGTTGATTTTGGTACCGTTGTAGTCCAGCAACTCATCATTGAACGCTCTATCAAGATCATGAAGATTTCTACAGGATAATTATAATAATAATAAGAAATTAGAATCCCTCGAAGTGAACTACATGCCATGACTGAGACTGAAAAATTAGCGATGCTGGAGATGATTTACACAACTGAATCAATTTAGGAGTCGTTCAATGAAGGAGGCAATTATAATTATGTGTACTTGAAATAAAATGCACGCCAATTTCACAGCTTTTATGATTATCATCAATCGAAACTTCAACCCCCCTCCCCAGAAAAATCTTTTTACACAATCGATTGTATCAAAAAAAAAAAAAAGAGAGCATCCAGATCCAAACCTTTATTGCACTTAAGACCAGCTGCGAATAAACCACCATCATCGTCCATGGTTGCAATAACAATGCATATCTTACACTTCGACCTTAACAATGCCTTTGCCATAAAACGTCTGTGTGTTACAGTACAGAAAATGTGCAATCTGTGCACCTGTACAACACAGCTCTAAAACTATACTTTAACAGAATTGTTTTCTTTTTCTTTTTTTTTTTTTTAATTTTTTCTAAGTATTATCGGCAAAGCGTACTCAAATTTCACGCAAGACTTTTTCCTCCTCAAGCTGTACTTATAGGCGCACAGGAAAAAAAAAAAATAAACTGTAAATAAAAAATAAATGCACAAACTGAATTGATACATAAATAATAAAGACTAGCCACCTACTTTTTATTTCTCTTTCATACATACAGTCAACTATTAATTACATATAAGTTTTCAATTTTCGCCATTTTTTTTTTTTTTTTTTTTTTTTTCCCCTTTAACTCTTTACTTATTGTCAAAAAAAAATTTCAACAAATAAGTACACAAAATAAAATAAAAGGGTTTAATGATGGACGGCAAAAATGTCAAAGTTATTGCAAGATTTCGACCTGAAAATGAAATGGAAAAAAGCAATAGTAGTCCTAGAGTGGTAGCATTTGATAATGAATCAACATGTACAGTAAATGAAAATGATTTTACTTTTGATAGAGTTTTTGATACAGAAACCACGCAACAAGAGATTTTTGAGTATAGTTTAAAACAAACAGTTGATGATTTAATGAATGGGTATAATGGGACAGTTTTTGCATATGGTCAAACGGGATCAGGGAAATCATATACAATGATGGGTCCTGATATTGACAATAATGACCAAAGGGGGGCAATTCCAAGAATGGTTGAACAAATTTTTACACAAATTGAAAAATCACCAGAAGATATAGAATATATGGTTAGAGTTAGTTATATGGAAATTTACATGGAAAGAATTAGAGATTTATTAAGTCCTGTAAATGATAATCTGGCAATTCATGAAGATAAAACTAGAGGTATTTATGTTAAAAATTTAACTGAAGAATATGTTACAAGTTGTCAAGAAGTTTATAATGTTATGAAGCAAGGTGCAAGATTAAGAGCTGTTGGTAGTACAAATATGAATCAAGAAAGTAGCAGATCACATTCAATTTTCATGGTTGTTGTATCACAAAAAAATTTGAATTCTGGTACTCAAAAAAATGGTCAATTATTTTTAGTTGATTTAGCAGGTAGTGAAAAAGTTGGTAAAACTGGTGCCAGTGGTCAAACTTTAGAAGAAGCTAAAAAAATTAATAAAAGTTTAAGTGCATTAGGTAATGTTATTAATTCATTAACTGATGGGAAATCTACACATATTCCTTATAGAGATTCTAAATTAACTAGAATTTTACAAGAAAGTTTAGGTGGGAATAGTAGAACTTCATTAATTGTTAACTGTTCACCATCACAGTTTAATATTAATGAAACATTAAGTACTTTAAGATTTGGTTCAAGAGCCAAAACTATAAAGAATAAGGCAAGAGTTAATACTGAACTATCACCAATGGAACTAAGAATGTTATTAAAAAAATGTCAACAACAATTAGATGCCAAAACTATTTATGCAAACAAATTAGAACAAGAATTGAAATTAATAAAAAATGAAGATATTGATATAAATACTCCAAATAGTCCTAGAAGTCGAACTCCAAATAGAGATTCAATATATTGGGATGAAGAAGTAATGAAAAGAGAAAATGAATTACAAGATCAAATTGCTGAAAGAGATTCTATCATAGAAAAACAAGAAAATGAATTAAAAAATTTTAAAAATAATTCAAATACAGAATTAGAACGTTTAAAATTTGAAAATCAAGAATTATTAGTCAAATTAGAAGTGGCAACAAATTATAATACTAATAACAATAATAAAAGTGATAATGAAGAAGAAGAAGAACCTAGTAGTCCTAGAAGAAGAACTATTAGTATGTTAACACCAGATCAATCACCGTCACCAGAATCAAAATTTACAATTTATGAAAAAAAGAGAAAAATGACAGCTGAAATGATGGGTGATTATTATCAAAAATCACAAGCAGATTTAGTTGATGAGGCATTAGAATCATTATCGAAATTAAGTGAATCAAACCAAGAAACTGTATTAAATAAAATTCGATTTTCATTAGAAAAAATTCAACAATTACCAGAATATAATCATAATAAAATTATGGAAGAAGATAGACAATCATTTCAAACATTAGTCGATGATAATAGTATAACAAGTAATGAAGAATTATATCAAGCTAAAATCCGATCACATGAAGATACTATAGTAAAATTAATGGATCAAAATGAAGAATTAACTCAATCAAATAATGAATTACATCAAAGATTAATATCAAATCATCCTAATCAAAATATTGATACAATGAAACAAAGTTTGATGAATGATTTACAACAACGATGTGAAAAAATTGTAGAATTAGAAATTCAATTAGATCAAGCAAGAGATCAATATAATTATGCTATAAAAAATGGTCATAATAAATCACAACAAAAAAAAATGGCATTATTAGAAAGAAATTTAGAACAATTAACATCAGTTCAAAGACAATTAATTCAACAAAATGTTTCATTAAAAAAAGAATTGGCAGTTTCATCAAAGTTATTATCAAGTAGAAATGATCGAATTATTAATTTAGAAAAACAATTAAATGATACCCAAGAACAATTAACAAGAGAACATGAACAATTTAGTACACAATTAGAATGGTTAAATGATCAAATTATTCAACATAAAAGTTCAAATATTATTAAACCAATTCGAGGTGGGTCTGCTAGTAATAAACCATTACCTGCTACACCAAATACTTCAAATACACCATCAACCCCACAATCAAACAGAGGTTCAGGGGTATGGAGTCGATTAAATAATTTATTGTAAACACTGTAAATTTTTTTTTTTTTTTTTAAAGTAATTTAACGAAAAAAAAAAAAAAAAATCTATTTATTTATTTATTATAAGACTTTTTTTTATGGATGTGAAAATGCTGCTTCACCACTTTGTAGTGAAATAATTGATCTAACATCGGTAGAATATCTTAATGCGTTCAATAATGGAATCAAATTTAATAATGAATGATCAGTTGGATCGCTTATCCAACCTTTTATTGCCACACCATTTGATTGATGATCCATATAACTTATTGGACTATTATCTATAATTATAACTTTTGACTCATCTTTTTCATCAACTATTGATATATCTTTAATAAACCCGTTCTTACTCCATTTACAATGTTGTCTATAAAATCGTTGACTAAAATATTTCCGATCTTGTTCCAACCAATCAATCATTGGATCTGCATATTTCTGTACTGATGCAGTAAATATAACTAATTTATACCATTCACTTACTACTCTTAAAAATTGATCACAAAATGGTCGTTTATTAACATAATATAATGTTGCTAATTGTGTATTTGCCAACTTCACTTCAACCATTTGACCTTGACTGAATTTCGAACTTCTACTTAATGAATGTATCAAAGTTTCATCTAAATCTAAAATTAATGTTTTTTTCGTTTGAGGTTTTAATAAAGGTCTTGATGGTAATAATCGAAGTGATATTGAACTTTGAGGTCGATGTCTTCTTACTCTTGAATTAGTATCGTGATCTTGATATGGGCTCTGCAGGCTCCTAGCAAGTTCAGTATTAGTAATAGTATTATTAGTATTAGGTGTTGAGATAAATATCGATTTAAAAAATGCAAAAATTGAACTTAGAATATATCCAAGTAATCGAGGGAAATAAAGAACTGACCATATCAGTATGTTCTCTTCTATGCTGTTATTGTCAATAGTAGGTGTTATATCATCATCTACTGTAATTCCAATGGAGTCTTGTTTCGTTAGTGAGTTAGTACTGCTATTGTTCGAGTATAAGTTTTGATTGTTATCAAAGTCATGTTGTGGTTCTTCTGGAATGCTAGTTAGTTCTTTTCCTCGAATATAACTATCGACTCTTGTCGATATGTATTGTAGCGAGTTCATATAGCTATTATTTTGTGTAGTCTAGTTTTAAAAAGAATGAATGACAGGAGTTTGTAACAAAAAAAAAAATTAAAAAATTAAAAAATTAAAAAATCTGGGTTTTCGGGTACTGAAAATAAATTTGGTGAATTAAAAATATATAAAGAATCACAAAGTTTTGTTCTACTGTAGTAAATTTATTATTGAGGCTCGGCCATACCGGTGTGTGTGTGTGTGTTTTTTTTTTTTTTGCTGTGTAACCAGTAACCTGGGGATGGATATGTAGTGCGTTTTTTTGATGCAGGAGAGCAAGAATATACGAGGCTTAACGACGATTTTTTATTATTATAATGGATGATAAAGAATGATCACGATGATGATATTCTTTTCTATTTATTGAAATCCTTCCTGTACTATAAAAAGATGGTGATGATCGGGGCTTCGAAGAGCAAAAAAAAAAAAAAAAATCCCCAAAAAAAAAAATTCATCATCAAAATCAGCCACCGAAATCAGTAAACTTTAATTACTACAGAATTAGAAAACGACATTTTGGTGAGGCTTGAGGGGTTTGAAATGGCACTACAGTTTCTACTACGTCGTTGATTGTTTTGGTCTGCTTCAGTATCTGTTGATTTGTTGGCCCTGAAGAAAAAGAGTTCATATTGATAATACTTTGTGGGTGCGGGAAAGCCTAAAAAAATCCCAACCATTTTATGCACGTTATCGATTACTTCATCATGGTTAAGCACAGCAAGCTTAGATTACTCCAGAACACTCTATTCTTCTTTATCGATGAATATGAATTAATTTTCCAAATGTAGACCACGTTTCCATCTATTGTCTTGTGGCTGACAATAGCTGGTTCTATGTGCTTGCTTAGAACTACAAGTACCAAAATCTATTCATGTTAGAGAAGGATATAAAGTCGCATAGAAGCGTACCATTTGAACCTAAAGTATTATTAATTGGCTCAGCTAAGACTCGCAAAAGTTCCAGTGATTCATGGATACAATCAACGACTCGAGCCCATCCAACTTTTAGCCATGGCAATTCACCCTAAAGACCTAAAAGAAAGCACATCCATTTTCTTTTCACGGATTGAACATGTGTACTTCTTTTAATGGTATGAGAACCGTTTCTGAAACTGTCATGGCACATATTGTTAGAATTCTGAGTCATGATCTGAGAAAAAAAAAATTCTTTAACAGGTTTAAGATGAAACAAACTCTTCATTTGAACCAAAAAATTTTATTTTGTGCCCAACAACGACAACTATGGAATTATAGAAAAGTTGGCTCTACCAACGCTTGAAGATCTGGGTCTCAGCAATTTTAGGTCGCGACAATAATCATGTTGAGATTTGAATTAATTTGGCGCTGTTAAATTTTTTGTTGGTGATTTTTAAATTGTGCACATGACAAAATCACGCCCCCCCTCCGACGGCAATAACAATTGTATGGTACTGAATCAGTATCTGCAGTATGGATCCTATGGTTAACAATTGGCAAACCTTTCCTCTTTCTACATCGTATTTTATTCGATTAATACCGTGGGGAGCCGTGTTCAATAATTCACCTTTACTGCCATGGTACTTTATTTTTTCTCTGCTTCTACAACTCCCAATGGACAAAAAGGCTCACGAGTTTGGGTAATAAACTTTGATGATGGATGTTTTGTTGGGTAGATTTACGAATATTTTTAAGGATTAAAAGGGTTTTATTTCTAGTGTAAAAGTCATGATCTATGGGTATAGAGTAAGCTGATCTAGGATTAAGGGTTCAATTAGTCAGTTGTGATGATTGCTTGATACATTCGATATGGCTAATAGAAATATGGTTATTATGATTATGCTTAAAATTTTGAATTCGGCTTTTATTATATAATTTTACACTTTTCTATTAATCAAGTTTTATAGGTGCTAGTGGACTCACATATAGGTCTAGAAATTTTATTCACACCACTGATTCGCCATAGTATTGAAAACTACGAAATATTTCAGTAAGTTTAATTCACTTACATGATAATGAATTTTATTCAAAAGATTTATTTCAAATATATGTAAAGTTTCGCTTAATTACGATTAACATATAAAAGCGCAAACTTTTAAATATATATAAGCAAGACTATACCTTGAACTAATTATTAACAACAGACAAATTTGAACTTTAATTGAAGAGGTATTTATAAATTAAGAATCAAAATTTGAATTTCTGTGTTGAGCCACCATTATTAACGATTTTTAGTAACTTATTTTCATCAACTTTCAAAAGTTTTGATAATTGGCAAGTATATAGTAAAGCTTCATGTGCTTGAGTTTCAAATGGAAACCATAGAATACCATCCCCTGTTTTAGATTTTTTACTCTGAGGCTTATGATCTTCAGGTAATGGAGTTCTGGTGTTTGCGATATTAGCTAATTTTTCAGCTAGTTCACTAGTAATAATTGGTTTAGTAGGTTCAATGATGTTTAGAGTATTAGCAACATGATCAATGGAAGTATTAGATACAATAACTGGATCAAAAATTTTACCATGTTCAGTTCCAGTTTGTTTATACTCATTCAAGGCTGGTAGTTTATAATTGTTACTACTAGCTGGCATTATTTTGGAATAATTTTTAGTACTCGTGGGTTGATAATCATCATCAGTTGATTTTGGTGATATCAAGTGGTATTTGTTTGTAGGTTTATTATTAATAGGTGATTTCGATAGTATCCAACGGTACTTGTTGGTAAAATTGAAACCTTGATTAGTAAAAGAGTTGTTGGATAGTAATTTGACTTCATTGGTATTCAGAGCACAGTTAGCTGTAGGAATAATTGTACCTTGTAGATGGTATTTTTTTAAATCTTGATTCTGATCATTGATTGTGTCTTGATTTTGACTATTTATGATAGTAGAGGTAAATTCAATGCCACAAATACTGGAACTGCTAGACGAAGCCCTAGAATTTTCATCATTAAATGTAAACTTGTCAGTAGATGAAGAATCATCATCAATTATTTTAGAACTAATACTCGTGTCAAATTTAAGGTTGCTTCTGTTTTTTATACTATTAACACCACTACCACTACTAGCATTTATGCTAACAAGTTCACCATCATTCGATTCATTGATACTACTCAAACCTGCAAAATCTTTCAAACTGTAGACAATATTATTATTATTAGACACTGTAGGACTTGAATATTTAATACCTGTTGTACACTTCGTACCATTATTATCATCAACATCATCAATAATATTTACACCAAATTCTTCACCATCTTTTCTCAAATCTTTTAAACTTCCCATCTTCAAAACTTGATCCAAACTTTCAATCGCCATTTCTGCCAACTCAGCTCCTAACCCCAAATGAAAAGGTACAACATGGCAATAAAACCTAAATTTCAAAACAATTTTTTTATAATAACAATCAGTATTATAATTAACATGAAAAGGTTCAATTTTGATCATTGAAATAAGTTTTGTATCTCTTTCTATACCAGCTGTTATCCTATCATTATCACCCCGTGTACTTGAAGTATCATTATAAACTAATACTGAATTTTTGATGGACTTTGATATTTTTTTTGTTAACTGAGTTGTAATTGTTTGGTCTTCTTCATCATTTATAGTACTTTGTATTTCGATCTAATTTTTTTTTTGTTGTTAGCTTTGAATTCTTCTTATTTTATTTGATGTAATGGAAATTATGTCAATTATCAGTTATTTAGAAGATGTGAGAAGTTTACATTTTATTTCTTTGATCCTCGGTCTTTTCGAGAAGGTAGTTCGGTTATTTGGTGTTTTGATCGTCTCTGTTTCTCCAGCGATTTGGTCATTTTGTTTCACTAATTGATTCATTAATTTTCTTATAAATTTTCTTATAAATTTCGACAGATTGATAACAGAGATTAAGTAATTGATATATACCTCAGAATAAAAAATCTCTGTAACAATTCTTGAACAATGTTAAACAGTATATTTAGTCGATAATTTAATTAACCCAATGCCTACCCGAAAGTACAGAATAATTTCAATCAAAATATAAACCATCACATCAAAATTGTGATCACAATAATCCGATCATCTCACGAAACACACAAATTGATTAACCAATATCACCACCATCACAGTCAAAATAAAAATTAAAAAAAACAAATTAAAAGATTCAAAATACTTACAATATACCCATTTATAGGATCGGGACACCCCAGCCTATCCTCCAAAAACCTACTCAATTCAATCAAACACTCAAACTCTAATAAACATTTAGTTCTTGAATTTTCCAATTTCAATGGATCAGTGACCAAATAATATTTTTCATCATCCAATTCAATTTCATTTTCTAATCCGCCCATTTTTGATATTCAATGGTTATTATTCTATGAATATATATATATATATTTTTTTTTTTGGTCTTAAAACTTCCAAATAAAATCCCATGCGATTACCCCAGATTTTGTTCCACCGAGATATGCATGAATAAATGAACAAATTTAAAGTTGCAATCCATGGATGCTGTGTGGGATAAGAAAAAAGATTTGTCAGCTTTACAAGCACTGAATTATAAAGCACGCTTATAAAATCCACATCTTACTTAAGCTCTAGAGGGCGCGCGGCTGTCTAGACCGATGGCTGTATCCTTACAGTAGATTAATTGTGTAAAAAGGGATCGGGGGAATCGGTATAAACTAATCGCGCTTGACTTCCGCGC
The DNA here is from genome assembly GCA_030579975.1 of Blastobotrys buckinghamii (nom. inval.). Taxonomy (NCBI): domain Eukaryota; kingdom Fungi; phylum Ascomycota; class Dipodascomycetes; order Dipodascales; family Trichomonascaceae; genus Blastobotrys; species Blastobotrys buckinghamii (nom. inval.). Next base: position 156,220 of record JAKTSB010000004.1, read on the forward strand.
GTACAAGTTGTACACGTCGACCTGTTCACGCTTTAAAATTGTAATAAGCCAGGTCGGGCCGAGGTGATCAAAGTCAGCTTAGCTTACAACTATAGTACTGTAGCAATATGCGATTCAAGCTTTTAAACTTCCATGGCAGTACGTTGTACTACATCAACGGTTTGTTTTTTTGAGCCCCTCGCCTGCTTGAAGAAAGAAATAAACTTCAATACCGCCCCTCATCATTATTATATTAAATTCAGATAGTGAATTTTTGTCTCCACAATCATTTTTTTTTTTTTTTTTTTATAAATATTCACATTTCCCCATATTCAACACATTTTTTTTTTTTTCCCCTTTCATCATACATCAATAACGAAAAAAAAAAAAAAAAGAATGAGTTTATTCAGCTTAGATAACAAAATTGCATTAATTACTGGGGGATCCCGAGGGTTAGGTTTATACATGGCAGAAGGCATGTTACAAGCAGGTGCATCAAAAGTTTATATTTCATCAAGAAAAGCAAAAGCTTGTGATGAAGCAGTTAAAGAATTAAACGATTTAGCATCAAAAAACAATTGGAAAGGTAAAGCAATTGCAATTCCAGCAGATTTGGGATCAAGAAAAGGTGTAGAACATTTATATAATGAATATTCAAAATTGGAATCTAAAATTGATATTTTGGTTGCTAATGCTGGTGCAACTTGGGGTGAAGATTTAGAATCACATCCTGATAGTGCATTTGATAAAGTTATGGCATTAAATGTCAGAGGTGTTTTCAGTTGTATTCAATTATTTGTTAAAATGTTAGAATCATCTGGTACTAAAGAAGATCCATCAAGAGTTTTAGTTACTGGTAGTACTGCTGGATTGACTAGTGGATTAAGTGGTGGTACTTATGGTTATTTAGCTTCAAAAGCGGGTGTTCATCATTTAGCAAAATCTTTAGCAGTTGAATTGGGTCCAAGAAATATTACTGTTAATTGTTTAGCTCCAGGTTTTTTCCCATCAAAAATGTCTAATGGATTATTAGAAGTTTTGGGTGATAGTGTAGTTGAAGGAAATCCAAGAAAAAGATTAGGTGTTAAAGAAGATATTATCGGTGCTACTGTTTATTTAACTAGTAAAGCTGGTAATTATGCTAATGGTATTGTTTTACCAATTGATGGTGGTGCTCATGTTACTGGTAGAATGTAATATATATATAATAGTAGTTTAATTAATGGGTACGCCTTGTTACACGACTTAATAAATTATTAAACACTTGTTCATATTCTTCATTATAATGATCCAAATTATCATCTTCATCTTCTTGTTCTTGTTCTGATGGTAAATCACTAACATTAACAGTATCTTGAATATTAACATTATCATGGTTGTCATCCGGTAAATTTAATTCCTCTGGTTTAATTAATTTTAATTGACCTGTATTATATGATCGACAATTTGAACATTTTAATCCCAAAAAATGAAATGGAACATTAGATTTTGCATGACAATCATTACAACTTATAATACATCTCCAATTATTATATGGTTCAGGTAATGGTTGTGATTGAATTTCTTGATCCAAAATTCGAAATTGTGCTGCCATATTGATAATTGTTCTATTACAGGTTGGACATTTATAACTTGTTTTAACATGTTCATTAAAACATGATTGATGAATTGAATGACCACATTTTAAAAATAATATTGTAGTTGTTGATGTAAACATAAATTCTCCACAAATTGGACAATCTCTTTCTGCATTATTTTCAATACATTTATGATTTCCTTGTAATTCAATTGACATACAAATATTACATTTATCACAATGAAACAAATCAATTCCTAATCCTTCACCAATTCGACAAATTTTACATCCTTGACAATGATAAATTGATTTTGATTTGTCATCATCCCATAATTTACAAATATCACAATAATATCTTGCAAAAATTTTGTTACAATTTACACATTTATTTGATGCATTTTGATCTTTACCACAATTCATACAAATAATTTTTTTAGTTGCTGGCCTTACTAATTTATGATCTGGAATTTCATTATCATGACACATTCTACATGTAAACCATTTATTACATGTTGAGCATTGAACTTTACAACCTCTTTTATAATGTTCACAACCTAATTCACCATGATTATTAAACGTTGCTTTCCTATCATCTTTTGTTATAGAATCTTCATTTTTTTCAATAGGTTTTTGTTTTTTATTATTTATTTTATAATAATTTTCACTCATTAATTTTTGTATTTCTAAATCTATATCCCTATCACTTAATTCTTTTGCCTTTAAATCTCGAATTGCTTGTCGAATTTGTTGTTCGGTTACAGGATGATGAGTAGATTCTTTTGGTGTATTACAAACCGTTCTAGCATTACTTCTTGGATTGACTTGATCTATTGGTGGTAACTCATCTGGTTCAAATGCTGGCATCACCCCACTAGGTTCCCCATGAGGCGCTAAATATCTTGCAAATAACCAATTTGTATAATCAAATGATATATGTCTGTTAAATAATCCTGATGGTAATCGGCCGATTTGTTCCATTTCATCTTCTTCATCATCATCATCATCATCTTCTTCACTGTCACTACTTTGCTCTTCATCACCATCAAATTCTTCATCTTCATCTTCATCTTCTTCCTGGGCGCTTCTATGCGTATGGCTTTGAGTGTGATTATCATGTTCAGTTTCAGAATCATTTAAATCATCATGATAAAGTTCATTATGGAAATTGAAAATTTCATTCAGCCCATTCCCCAAACTTTGTAGCAATTGTTCCATCCTCTATGCCTGATACTTCACTATTCTCTTCTAATTTGAAATGGAATGGCTATGTGTTTTATTAGTATATTTTATTTGGGATAAAAAAAAAAAAATCAAAACCATGAAAATAAGCGTTTTAAAGTTTAACACGCTGCAAAGATTTTTATATGCACCTTTCCTTCTGCTGCTTGAGCGTTGTAGCTTATCATGCCTTTTTTTAGAAAAGAAAAATTCGGTTTGTTTTAGCGTGTTTCTTGCCTAAACCCGTCGCCGATTTTTTAATACTCAATTATTGTTCAATATTACCAGAGATTTGTTGACTCTTTCAATTTGTCATTATGATTATCCTCCCCCCAAACTTTTAAATTCAACAATTGCCAAATTTTATAGAAATCGAATCAACAACATTGTTAATGGTTTCTATTGTTGGTGATAGATTGATGAGTTTGATTGAATGAGAAAAACGCGGTATAGTATTATAATTTTAGCAAGCTTAAGCACCGGACGCCCGCGAATTTTTCAACTTTAGGGAAAAGAAAAAAAAAAAATTTATGATCCATCACAGGTAGTGCAAATAGTAGTAATAGTGGAGGATGGACAGAAAGCATGCTTATAAACTACTAGTTCGACATGGTCTGAGAGCTTTAAATTGGAAAGCACCGCAACGATATGTTTATATCAATAGTTTAAAAAAAAAATTTCAATCTAGTGAAGGAATTAGTGATGAAAAGCTATCAAATACTATTGAATTTATTCAAAATGCACATTTATATCATGGAATGGAATATCAAATTTTGAAGAATATGATTCATGTAGAATATACTATTTTTGAAAAAGATAAATTTTTCAAAAAAGGTAGAGATGATAAAGTTGGTGGATTGTATTGGAATGGATATGATGGGTATGCTAAAACTGTTGAAGCATTAAATGAATCAATGAATCTAGCACTTTAATGATTTTATTATCACAAACTGATGATAATGGGGTTCGACCTATAGGTTAATTGATCCGGTTTTCAGTTGATAAACTATTCAAAACTAATATTTTGCTAACAAATTTTGAGACCTAGTTTATACATTTTGAATAATAATCTGAATTGCAAATGACAAAGAATAGTCCCATTGGATATCCAGATCGGTTATTATAATTGAATCATGGGATATTTTTTGTTCAATTGTTGGTTGGGTTGACTGAGAAATTGTTTTTATTGATTTGGTATAGTTGGCAACACAACTTTAATAAGTTTAGGTGTTTGCATTTCAACTCATATTATCTTCATCATCATCATGTCTATTAAATTTCTCAAAAGTCTAATAAATCAAAGATATTTCACTCTGGCCAATTTCACACCTTGCATTTGTCTAACTGTTAAAACGCACCTAGCCCTTGCCTTATATTTAGCTATTAAATACCCACGATAATGCATCCAATATTTTAAATTCTCTCCTCCTCCACTTTTCAAATAAGTATCAATATTAACTAAATCAACTGCTGGAGTACTTTGATCTAATAATATTGTCATTATACTTAAATCATCTGTAAATTCTCTATTTTCCGACATTATTAAATTCAGATTGTTTCTTTTATATGTATTTATTACTAATGGTAATTTATTGGATCTTTTTGTACCTATTGGTTTTATATTGCTTGTAGTAGTAAGATAAATGTCTAATTTTGAACCTTTAGCGTGGAGGTTTTAGATCTCGATCGTATGGGTTCGGGTAGAGTGGCTTGAATTATGGGGTTTGTATTGATCGAACTGGTTACCGGGGGTTGAAGTATGAAATTATTATATACTAAAGGTACTAGGTTCAGAGATCTGTGATTCTATAGTTTTATTCAGTAGATAGCAAGTCGGTATAAGTGAAAGGTTAGGAATTTTGAGTTAATTTATACTATTCATGCATAACTTTGTAAAAGAATTTTTTTTCAAAGCTAGTATTAGTGCTAGGTTTAAGGAAAGGTTCATTCTTCCGCCCCTTAAAGCTACACAATAAGATAAAAAAGATGCCTTAAGGTGAAGTGCGTGATCAACGACACTTTTATTCGAGCTAAAAATATTCAAAGAAAATAATATTATTTTAGGTTCAAAATTGGTGGTACTGAGAGTGCATAATTTACACCACTTGGGGGGAAACCCCCCGGTTGCAGTATACTCTATAGTGTGACGATATTGTTGAATTTAATCATCAATATCTAGATAGTAAACGATATTTTAAATGTAAAAGAAAAAGAAAAGGTGCTGAAATGGATTAGAACATTATGCACTCAGTTCTATAACATAAATATATGATGAGCTATTACTATAGTATAATTGACATCAATACCGTCAATTGATCATGCATGAAAATTACTTTGTGAATAGTTCATACTACAACATTGAATTCTAAATTTTCAAACATAAATAACATAAAAAAACAAATAAAAAAACTTTTGAATACATACGTACAAAATCATTACATATAATATATTAATAAATAGAAAATTCATAACCTCTCGGTTTTTTTTTTAAACTGTAGAGTTTCAGCATTGCTCAACATTAGCAACACAAGGAAAAGTACCAATAATTTTAGCTTGTCTTTTATCTAACCAAGCTAATAAATCATAAGGCATCAAACCGTATCGTTTACTAACTTTCCCGTATTCTTGAATAAGTTCCAATACTTTTGAAACTTCATTTTCTTGAGCATTTTGATGAAATAAAATAACAAATTCCGAAAACTTTTTAATTTGATGATAACTTGTTGTACAATTATTATTATTACTATTATTACTATTGTGAAAATCATTCACACTTCGATGTTTATGAAGCCTATTAGTTGATAACCTTCGTTTGATTGTGTTGTTGAAATTTGAAATTGATATACTTGGTTTTAATTGTTTTGACATTGTAAAATATATTATTATGAGAGTATTGAACGTGAGTACTGTAAATATAATTTAATTGTAGAATTGTAATTATCTAAATAATGAAATATTAAGCGATAAAGGAAGTTGAGACAAGAATATGGGGAAATTGTTGAACATTTATATATCCTGTAAATTTCAATACTACTATGGGGTAAAACTAAACAGGAATTATAATCTCGTTACTACTGCAACAGGAGCCTAAACGACTGGAAGCTAGCTTGAAAATTATTTCTCACACTAGCTTAAATATGTATATTATAAAGGGCGACTATCATGGATAGTTTTAAAATTAAAAAATGTTAATGAAAATCTGATACATTGTATACATGATTAAATTTTTTAGTTTATAAAATATCTTTCAAGTGCGTGCACGCATCGACGCATAAAAGTAAAGCTATATTCACAATCTATAGTATTTGATAAGTATACTAGCTATAGTACACTGTAAGGAGATCAATAAAAAAAAAGGCTCTAAGGTACCACGTACGGATTGTGCTAAAGAAGATTCTTGTACACATGCACAAAATTCAAGGATTGTTGATTTGAGGATGTTGGTACATTGCAGGTTTGTTCCGTGTTTCTAAGTACAAATAATAAATTATAATTTAAGGTACTGCGTTATTGTTTTAGTGCGTTTGCTGCATTGAAGCGGTTGACCATGATAAGTTGGTACATGCTTACCCTTCTTTTTACTGCCATGGAACCCTGGTTTCTAAAATAATTAATGAAGACTGCAAAATTCTCTTCAATTTGTTACTAAGAGTCTTTAAAAAGCAGGTTGTAGCAAAGATATGATTATTTTGGATGAGTTGCTGATTCTAAAACTAGGGTATGGAGATCAGTCTGGTTGACTGGTTTGCTACAAAGAACTTATAAGTGAACAATTTTAAATTCAAATGGATGCTAAAGTACTGAAAATTATTCGTATATCGCTATATTATATTGCAAGTAGAAGATTGTAGATATAAACCAAGTTACCCATTGAAAAATTATGTAATGAAATTTATTTTATCGCCGTATTTCTACCACACTTCCAGGGGGATATAAAGTCTATCCTAAATAGTTTAAAACAAAATACACACCATATAGCAATGAACCAAGAACAGTAGGTTTTAAAATTTTATAAGGATTTGCCATAGTAAGATCGATAGATACCTTAATACTTAATTTCTACCGGATAGAAATATTACAATCCATTTGGATAGTAAAACTGAGCTTAGCTTTAAGACTTAAAGATGACGCAGACCTGGTTTTGGATCTTCAATTTTATATCGGATTGGATGATAGTGTACAACTGAATCCATCGATATTGTATACTATAGGTTTCTAAGTTCAAATATACATATATAGCTATAGTTGGTCGTGCTAGGATTGTACATGGATGGATGGATGCACCAGGGTTTTGGGGAATTTTGGATCAATTCAAAAGCTTTTTTAGAATCCCCGGTTGCTTGGGTGATTTTTTGAGGTAGTGGGGAAAAAATGGGCTGTTTATTAACATCCAAAACTTAGTTAATTTTTAAACAATCTCGTGTGTGAGAATCCATAAAATAGTTGGGATCCAAATAAAATAATTCAAAAATGAACCCTGGGAATTTTTTGATGTGAAGCTGCATAGCTTTTAGATTTGAAAGAATCAATTAAGTGATTACTTACATCTTGCTAGCTTGTGTTTATATATACCGGATAAATACGTAATACGGAACCTTTCTTTACTAAAGATTAAAAACTACTGTAGAACTTGCTAAAACCTTTGGGGAATGCGGTCAAGTAAGTTTATTTAATTGCAATAATTCTAGTATAAACTAGTATATGGCTACTTCTTTACTATTAGAGTGATGTGAATTCTAAGACGGTACGTAAAGTTGTTAACTATACTATATGATCTCAAAGCTGGCATTGTCAGGGGTCTGTATAACAAATTGGATGAATACGCCCTGATGATTTCCCGAAATCAATCAGGAGTACCTATCCGTATCCACTTATACTTTAATATAATTAAGGAATTTCCAATTTGTTTTTCAAGGAGTTACAATGAAGAATGTCTTTTTAAGTTGAAATTTGTCAAAGTCTATTTTTCCCTAGGGGGAGACACTTGTGTACTAATCATGCTTAAAAAAGCCTCAAGTTAAAAATCTTGCACTAGTTGGTGGCCTACTCGATTTAAGTTGTGTTGAAAGCATGGCGTAAGCTTAGTTAAAAATAATTAATAAATAAATAAATATTCTAATATATATATAGAAATAAACTAATAATGCAGTATATAATATTTTCTACCTATGACCAGATAGGCAGTCTAGTATATTTTAATAAATTTTATTGTATGAGGTATTGAGAATGATATTTTTTGCTTATAATAAAAGATTATTGAGGGGGTTATGGTGTGGTTGTTGTGGTTGTTGCTAGATTGATGATGTTGTACAAGTAAGTTCCTCAGGACGCCAAAAACTCGACTTGTTTCCTCTGAGAATTTGAAGCACGATTTTTTGAAGTGCTTAAAGTCGAATGATACTTTTACGCGATAGCTGTATTTGATAACGATTACTTGGTTCGTGTTACTTGTAGATTCTCTTGCTAAGCTTTATAACAATCCAGCAGAAAGATGTTAGGTTGGTATTTAATGATGATTGTTGCTGAATAAATGCATGTTTAAAATGAAAATATGAGTTCAATAATATACACCAATAAGGATAAAAAAAAAGATAGCTCTTCGAAACTAGTTGAATGTGTTTGCTCTTGTTCTTAATTGTTGAATACTCTCAATATAACCTTTATTTCTAACTAAAGGTTGAATCCCAATTTCCATCATACAAGAAACACATTTTTTACCATTCAATGTTCTAGTTGTAACAATATTACCATAACTAGCTTCGACCATAGATTGAAAATCACTTAATTCATTATCACTTGCTTCGTTCGTGAATACCACCATAAACGGTGCTACACCCATTTCTTTCTTCTTATTAGCAATAGTGCTAAATTTTCTGTAATAAAGATATAGGTTATTTTTAAAAAGAGAGTAGAAAATTAACAACTTATTTATACTTTGATAGATGAGGAGCCCCTTTGTTTTGTTTCAGATTTTCTTTTGAAACTTGAATTATTTTGTTTTTCTTAGCAATAAATCTTGAAGCATTGTTTTGGAATTATGGCATACCATGGAGTGGTACCAGCTAGTTTTGACACCGCACTAAGAATTATCAAAACATTTCCATATCGGATTAGTAAACTGCCAAAAAATCAAAAATGTACTTAAAATTCAAGCAGTTTGAACGCGATGCTTTTATAAAATAGCGGGCCAAAAAGTACATGTACATAAAAACGGCCAAAAAAGATATAAAAATCCAAGCAAGAGAAAAATCATGAAATCAATGACGACGATGTTTTTTTTTTAATTTTTATTATTATTATTAGAATTGTAACTTATCAAGGGGATAAAGTTTCTGCATGAATGGCATGATCAGTATGACCTGCCGATCTAACAACTATTTGAGCACTGATCAAAATTTTCCGTCTAGCATCACCAATAACATCTTTACCCCACCAAGCAGCATGACAATCAACAATATCTAAATGCTTAATTCGATTCCAAATTGTTAAAATATCATCTGGTGATAAAGGAATGAAATTTGGGTATGACCACATAAATGAGAAACTAGTTGTTCCTTCAGGTCGATTAATATGATACATCCCACTTGGTACAACCATAATAGAATCAGCAGTAAATAATTTTTTTGAAGGTTTATGATAACAAACTAATGAACCAGGGAAATGACCACCAACTTTAATAGCTTGAATATCTTCATTAAATTCATGATTCAAATCTTTAATTGGTGTTTGAATTTCTGAATCTAATCGACATAACCATTCTGAATCTTCACTTGAAGTATAAACTTTACAGTTAAATGCTTTTGCCCATTCAATATGTGATGAATAATAATGAGGATGTGAAATCACAATTGCACTAATACCACCTAATTCATTGATTCTATCAATTGTATCTTGATCAATGTATGTAATACAATCCCATAAAATATTACCTTTTGGATGTCGAATTAATACTGCTCTTTGACCAATTGCTACTTGTGGTATAGTCCAAATTGAATAAATATTGGAGTTATAAGGATCCATTCGAATTTCATTTTTATAATTTTTCGATTGTACTAAAGTTCTTAATGTTGTAAAAGTTTGACCTTGTGGTGGTACGTATTGTCTTGGATCATCACAAATTTTACATGATGCTAGGGTTGTTGATGAATGCTGAACCCCGCATGTATTACAAATTAATAAATCCATTGTTCTATCTTTTTATATGCTGTAGATGGGTTATGGGTATATGCTGTATTTTTTTTTTGGATTATTTCGATGTTATTAATTTAGATCTAATCGTAGGAGTTTTTATCTTATTGTGATGTATTTTCGATATCTAATGTTATAAGGTTGTAATCTACAATAGTATTTTGATGCTCAGTGAATATGATTCGAAGTTTTCCAACTGGTTTTAATTATTAAAATGATCGCTAAATTTCTAGATATGTTGATGATGCCCTGATGTAAGTCTCCTTGGGTATAATATCTATCTCACTTTTGTCTATTTTTTTATAACGTCGTGATGTTATTCCCTTCTTTGAATATATTGCTCTAGTATCTGTTTATACAATTTAGGGTATCAATGGTATCAAAAGAAAACTTTACTATATCCTCTCACTTTAAACTTTAAAAAAACTAAAATATCAAAAATTTTTGTAAAAAAAATCACGTACTTTTAACTTATTTATATACTTTTTTTTTTTTTTTTTTCTTAAACTTGATAATAATAACTAACCACCAAAGATTTGATTTATTTTTTAAAGTTTTCGAGCATTCAACTGGTCACTTAGTTTCTATTTTTCCAAAAGTTTGAAACAGTGCAAATGAAAATTGGTTACTATAGCAGCCTGAATTGTGAAAAAAAAAAAAATGAACTATCAATCCATGAATGGATGATGATAAAACAGCAAAGAAATTCTGTTCCACGTTACCGTTACACGGCCTGAATTAAGCAAGCTACAAAGACTGGGTCTAATTTTTTTGTGGGGGAACCAAAAAATCTGGTACGTTGCCGTTGTACTTGAATTTGTACAACTTCTCAGCATGGGTATCAAAAGTATACATACGGCTACGGGGAGAGGAGCGGGACTAGTTGTTGGACGCGTCTGCAATTTTGAAGGTTTGTCATATGGTTCAGTCCAGAACAACAAATTATTATAAATTCATTGCAGATGGAAATATCAGTAAAATTCTAGCGATTGAAAGGCATAATGCAGAGCACTCTAGAAGTTATGTATTTGTCAGTTTGGATTTGTAAGTAGTCTTATAGTATTAAAATGGTCAACATCAATAAACGGAGATTTGTCATCCAAAAAGACTGTACTTTAGTATTATAACGCTTAGTCTCGTTAAGTTAGCTTGATTATATTGGCCATTGCATGCATTAAGACTGATCCATAATTATCACCGTTTTAAATATATTGTAATAGTTTATTATTATTAATATACTGTTACGGTGGATGACGATTTTAGTCGCTGGCTTTCAATTAATGTCTGAGTTTTAACGTTGATCTCGAGCCATGGTAACTTGTAATGATGAACTCAGGAACTCAACTATTCTTAGGTATTTTAAAGAGTCCATAAATATCAGCAGAATAATAAGATTGCCGTTAGGATACATAAAATTTTTGGACTTATTTAGTCAGGAGAGTTGAATTTTCAACACATCCATCAAAAATCGATCTGAGAGTCTGAATAACAGATCTTTGCAATCACAAAATGCTTGCTATATAGATATAAAACAAGGTATACTGTAAGGTTACTTTTTTGAGCATGATACAGCTTTTCAAGAAATTCAGAAATATCAGACATTGAAATTTTAAGACAAAATACAGACACAGCTGTACAATATCCAGTATATCGATATCATAATCCAAGGGAGAATCCTCCATTTATTATGGCGAATAGAGGTCGATGCTCTATAGTTAATTTCAAGAGTCCAATTAAGAGAGTAGATCCAGATACTCAAGTTTTTTTTTTTTTTTTTTTTTTTTGATGTTTGAAATATTTATTAATCTTATTTAAATATTTGATATTCTAGCTTACCGTTCATAATAATACAAATTCAATAAACGGTAGTTATCCAGCCAGTAATCTGCACCACTATAGTATACACCTCTCCCTGCAGTTTTAAATTGTAATCTCATTATACCATAGTACTAACAATAAATACATCTCTTGTCTTGCACCAGTTAACGGCTGGTAGTTTCTAAGGATAACGGTAGTTTCTTAGGATACATTAATTCATGTTTTTATCTTATTCAATTACTCTCCTATTCGAGGCTAATAAAAGTGTAGCAGTGTTATGTTTTGATGACTGCAGGTTCTTCTATGGAACTTATTTTACAACTTTCCCCAGATGCCTTTAACCATCCACAAAACAAGCAACTATCAGAAGTTAAATTGCCGGATGTTAGTTCTAGATGGTCGACAAAAAACAGAATCATTCTATATATCTATAGGATACTCACCATGCCGACGCTACTACCCGCGTATTAAGAAAGGATAGAATCTGAAACGTATTGTTCTCAATATCTATGCCGTGTCTGGTAGCTTCCCGCTGGCCTGACGTGGTACTTACTTGCAATTACAAAGTTCCGTTTCGAAATTTTGAATCTCAATCACGATTCCGTGTTATAAGTAATACCATGGTAATGAATGCTATATTGCAAATAATTTATTATTTGAACATGATAATGAACTGATCAATTTATTAACAACAATTATAGGTTTTTTTTAAATTTTTAATATTGCAAAGTATTATTCGGATATTTGCAAAGTGAAATAATAGATGCCACAGAAACAATTTTTTTTCAGGGTGGCGGTAAAATGGTATAAGGATGACAAATTTTGAATAGAGAGTTATAGTATAAGATAAACTAGAATTTTTGATGGGCCAATTAATTAATGTGGGTTTGTAGTCATGAGGGTTCTATAATTAGGCTATCCTTCTCAGTTCAGGGATTTAATCGATAACAGTACCCAATGCTGTTAAATTCTTGGGTCATATACCTTTCAAAAGATAGTCTAGGACCAGTATTTTAAAAGTAAGGTGTAAACCAATCTAGCTAAAGTTGTGGCTTTCGAAATCATAATTCATAATAAATTATCAAGCGCAAAAAAAATATTCTACAGTGTAGAATATTTTACTTTGGGCGGTGCGGCTGAAAGAAGAAAAAATATTAATACTGTCCTATCCATCGCAATCTGAAACCTTTTTTTTCTTACTTTTTCTGCTGTTCGGTCCCTTTCAGGAGAAATTGCAATTGCAATTACAATTATTGTAATACTTTTATATTTTGAAGCAAAGGATGGTTCGGATGGCTGAACCTTGTGATATCCGGAAAGTTATTGAGGGCCAATCAGATATCCACTGGCTTTTAAAAGAAACGAATAGTTAAATTTAGAGACTTACATTATAAAGATATGAGCCAATCAGGTATCCATGATGGATGAGCATCAACGCGGTGACCACCGTATTCTGAGATCCAATTTTGAAACTTGTCTTGAATATCTATTTACCATGATGATGAGATCCTCTTGATCCTATAATGTGCATATTATATATACCCATATATGACGGATGTTATAATTCAAAACCTTCGGCACCGTGAATTTTGTGTTTAGAATATCTAATTGGAAATTATATATAAGGCACTATCATGATATGTTGTAAAACTGCTGTACTGTAAATCTAGATTCTCAATGTAAGATTTTTTTTTTCTGGTCATAAGTAGACTTTTATTTGAGTTTAACTTTAACAGAAACCTATTTAAAACATATATACTGATCTAATTTTGCAGAATTGAATAGGCACAGTATTCAAGGTAAGTTCAATCCTATTTTGATAATTCAGCATTCTGTTTAAATCCGAGGTATATGTGCATCTCGAATAAACAACTACTAAGCCTTGACTAGCTATAATTAAAATTATATCAATAAGAGTACATTACAATGTAAATGTAAGTTAGAACAAGTCTCCCGGATCTCTGCAGATTGAGGCTTACTTTTTTGAATGGTGATGGCTTATCCTAAGTAACAGATCATAAGTTGATTATTTCCAATAATTAAAGTTATAACTTTCATATATAATTAAGGAAATCTGGTTGAATGAATCAGCTTGACTTACTTCGCTGTACCAGCCAATAATATAGATATAATAAATGTAATTCAGAACTCCTGATGGCCTTCAAAGAAGTTACCGGCTTGGTAGTATATAGCATATGTAATGACGGATAGCTGGACACTAGGATTATCTATTACTTAGTACATTAGAGGATACATAATTTGTTCTGGTTGCAGTGGTATTTATAAACTGGTCATGGAATAAGTTATAAATTTATTAATAATAGGCATCCAATTATATACTAGCACGTTCAAAAGGAAGCAAAAAATTAAAAAAAAAAAAAAGAACCTACTTGATAAAAGTATTACATCATTGTTGATTGGATAAATTGATATATTTTAATAAAATTTGGATATTCAAAATCTTAAAGGCACCCACGCGACTCTCTAGACAACTCTGTAGACCTAGCTAATGACATTTAATGGACCGATTACTTAGGCACTGATTTATCTTAACACCTTCAATCTCAATACCTCTTAGTTTACCAGAGTTATCAAATTTACCACAATTAATAAACAATTCATCAGCACCTTTCAAAATATCAATTGGCATCACAGTAATATTTTTATAATCACCCAATTTTTTATTCCAAGAAACATAACAGCTACCTAAATTAAAATACTTGGCTTGTTTTAATTCATTTTCATCTTCCATACTTTTATTCTTTGACAAAAACTTTAAGATTTTGATACAATCTTTTGATTTTGGTACATTATCAGTATGACAATTTAAATCATCAAATAATGGTGGATCAGTTGGACAATGATCTGGTCGATGTGGTTTCCCAATTGGTTGATCAATATAAGTAGATTGTTTACTATTTTCACATAATATTTTATAATCTATAATATTAGAACAATTCAATGTAATATTGTTATACTCGGTAATTCCTTTAACTAGTCTGGCAGCTGTAGAGTTGATTTTATTAATATTTGATACTGTAACTCCACCAGTATTTAGCAATGAGTAGTATATAATTGATTGATCAATTGTATCTATTGATGATAAACTTTGATTATATTTTAAAGAATACATTTTCAAATTTTTATCAGGATCAATAACTAATCCTGATATATCTTCTGTTAAATTCAATAAATTCCCAGTCGCATCTTTAATACCTAGTGTTACTAATAAATAAGTCTGTTTAACTGCAGTTGGATTCAACCAAGCTATCATATAATTAATAGCCCAAAAAACCCCAGTAGTTTCTAACAACATGGTCACTATAATAAAATAAGTAATAAATGAAGAGGTTTTTTTTTTTTTCTACATTAATTATCATGAAAAAACCTTCCTCCTGACAAAGAAAAGCTAATCTTACAATACCAAGATAATAAAGAGGAGCAAAAAAAAAGAAGATCTATTTATTCTTCAACGTGTTATCAACATCAACTACATAATCATAACTATATAACCATTCAGCTAATTCAGGATCTCTCCATTGCCAATGATCACCAGCTCTAGGTTCTTTCTTTAATTGTTCATCTCTTTCCTGTTGTAATTCCCCATCATGCATATGATAACTTGCTCTTTGTTTAGCGGATAATTTAACAACAGTATTAGCTCTTTTAACTCTTAAAGTCTCAAAAATCTCAATAGATTCCTTATTTAAACCATTTTTATTTACCAATTCACCTAATACAGCTGCATCTTCAATTGCAATTGCTGCACCTTGGGATAAATATGGTAACATTGGATGAGCCGCATCACCCAGTATTAATAATTTCCCATTATAATAATTCCATTTTTCTAAAGGTTTTCTAATTAATAATTTCCATTTTAAAACTGATTTAACTTTTTCAATTAATTTTTGTAACAATGGATCCCAACTTTTAAAAATTTGTTTCATTTCTTCTAAATCACCTTTTTCTCTTCTTGTATAATCTGTTGTATTTTGATCAGGACATAATAAAACTAAATTTAATAAATTCCCATCTTTTAAAATATAACTTACAGCATGTGAATCAGGTCCAACCCAATAATTAACATCTGGATTTGTAACCATTTGATATAATTCAGAATCATCTTTTAAATCATCTTTTGTTAATAAAATTCTATAAGCAACATCACCAGTTGGGTGAACTTCATCTTTAATCCCCAGATTTTTTGATATTAATTCTCTACATGTTGAATATAATCCATCTGCACCAATAATCATTTCACCATAATATACTCCTTGACCTTCAACTTCAACTTGACCATTTTCAAAATCTGCATCCAAAACTTTAGCACTTGTTTTGATTTCTACACCTAATTCTATTGCTTTTGCTATTAATACTTCATGTAAATCTGCTCGATGCATATCCCAATATGGTGCACCATGTTTTTCTAAATGTCCAGGATTTGCATTAAATTGTGTTAAAATTGAACCATCTTGATATCTTTTTAAATAACATTCGATTGGTAATACTGCTGTTTTATCTAATTCATCTTTTAATCCCCAATTAATTAAACATCTTGCACTATTTGGTGTAATTTGAATCCCTGCTCCAACTTCTTTTAATTCACTTGCACTTTCTAATACTAAAATGTTGTCTATACCTGCTAAACTTAATGATACTGCTACTGACATACCAGCCAGACCTCCTCCAACAATAACTATTCTATATCCTTTAACTGTCATTGTACTGGTTGTTTTGTTTATACTAGATAGGTTTCTATGAGGAAACTAGTTTATATTTATAAAAAATCAAGTCGAAATTTTAGTAAGAGAGAGGGAAAAAAAAAAAAAAAAAAAAGAGGTATATTGAAGATACCGGTGGATTCTGATATATAAATATTTTTGTTCTCACATTAGAAATGATAAAAAAAAAAAAAAAAAAAGCTAATAATAGGTAGGTCCTTTTTTTCTCTCTTTTGCATACAAGCTTTGGTAATAACATGTTAGTAGGATACCAATCTGATGAACACCTTCAAAGCTTTCTTTAGTTCTAATGGCTTGAGAAAAAAATATTCCCCGGAATTGTGAATTTATGATCAATAAATCAAGATTTGATTTTTTGAACGAAATAAAAAAAAATTCTGAATCATGTTATGAGATTGTGTCGTTTTAAGTTCCGGCATTCTATGCTTTTTTTTTTATTTTTTTTTTATTTTTTTGATGGAAACTTGTAAAATTCATCTACACACACATATATATATATATAAATATATATTGTTAGAGGATAGTAGCAGATGGTGAGCGGTTGTGTTAATCAATGAAAAATCATGTTTAAATTTGTGTCCCTGTATTATTTGTTGGACTCCTCTATTGTACATACAAGTAAGTTTTGGATCCATAATTTGTTTTTTTTTTTTTCGTGTTGAAGTACCGGTATTAATTGAGACGATTTTAACGTTTTTAAAAACAATGGATAAACTAGTCCTCATAGAAAAGAAAAGAAAAAATACCAAAGTAGGAACACTCGCAAGTGCTAAGATCTTTTAATATATCGCTCAGTGAAGACTTCATGTTCATTAATTTCATTGCTGATTCGGTGCTTCTTAGGACAGTATACCAGTGGTATTATTTGGATATTCCGTCCTGTTACAAAAGTTTAAAAAAAATTCATGGTGAAAAAAAAAAGTTCACGCTGTGACAAAATCTGAGAATTCTACGTGAGGAGAACCAAAAACATCTATAGCAACCTTGAGATCTTGGACACAAAGGGTGCTGAAAATTTCCAGCTTCATGTTCGGTCCACCGAGTGATAAGGTTTTTATATATATAGTATGTGACCTGCAAGCATATATAATATAAATGCTAAGGGCTCCTCAACCTCAATATATTATGGCCAACTTTAACAGATCAATAGTATCAGGATTGGGGCTGCAAAACCTGTTCATTTCACGGTTTTTGGGTGATACGCACCGGATCTAATAATCACCGGCTCTCATTTGTTCAGTAAATATTAATTGTAGAACATGTTTTTTTCATTTACATTGTAATATGGACTATCATTACGATTCCATTTTGAGTAATGTGATCAGGCTAACTACACTCTAAACGTGCACAAACTGAACTTGTTTTTTTTTCTTCCTTTTTTGAGTTAAAGGAGAAAACCTTAAAAACAAATATATGTTTTTAAAACCACTCCAAAAAAGAAAAAAAACTGTCAACTGGTTATGAGCCTATTTTAAGGCAATTATTATCGATGCTCTATAGTATACCGATAGTATACGTCTTACTGAGTTCGATCGATGGGGGGCAATAACAGTTAGCAATTGTACACTACATGTATATACTGTATATAATTAATGGTTTTTTAATAATGCCATTCACTCGAGATCACTAACTGCAGTCATGATGGGTCCAAATTTTTGATACTTAGATTTAAATTGTGCAATTGTAGATGTTTAAAAAAAGTAAAAATGATCCTCTGAACGACCTATTATCCAGCTGAGACAAAAAATTTGAGACATATTTAAGCAGCTGAGTTGAAATACCGGTCGGCATCTTGCTTAAATTGTGCTTAGAATAGCTTGAGGAGAGAGATTCGAGGTAACGCACCCACAGCTGCGGCGCGCGCCGCTCGGTGATTTTGGAGGTGAAATTTTATGAAAGGGGTCAAATTCAGGCTTGAGGTTCAAATCGCGCGATTTTGCGCTAATGCGATTTTATAGGATACATTACAAATTATATCTACAACTAATGTGCAGCATACCACCTAGGAAAGACGGATAGAAACCGTTTGTAGAAGCTCCAAAGGGCTTTAAACCATCGTATTCATTTGATGAGCTGTTTCTTTCTTTTTAGGGCTGTTTAAACTGTCATGGCTGAGTGGATTGTGGGGTTGGTACGGATACATCATACACAAATATGAAGGGCATTTAAACTACTATACTGCTCATGGCTTATGGATCGATTAGATCCTAGATTGAGTATTCGCAACAAATGATAGAAAACTTTTTTGAATTTATGACAGTAGAGCTAAGAAAATTGTCACAATATTACAATTGAAAGTTGTTAAAGGCTTATCATGAAATGTAAAACTTTTAAATATCGGGTCGTTATCGATCGATAACACTTGCAAAAATAAAAAAAATAAAAGTTTTTCTATTTAGTTGCTTTTTTGAATGTGGAGAAATGTTCTTAACCGGCTGATACAAACCAAATGTCGGCATTGATTCACTCAAATTTTAGCTCATTCTCTATAAATGATAAACTCAGCTTAGTTCTGAGCTCATATTCAGTGTTTACACTTGAAAACCAAGTACAAGTTCAACAGCTCTTCATATAAAAGTATACAAAATTTTGATTCGTCCATTTAGAGTATAAAAATGTTCAAACCAATTAAGCTTCTAACAACTTAAAAAAGTCTCAAAAGTTCATCTGAAAGTTTCTGGTAATAATTGATTCTAGTATCAAAACGTTCATTATATTTGTAGATTTCCAGTTAAATTTTACTATTACTTCGATATTATAACTCATAGAACTTCAAGTATCCGCATCTGATATATATAGTACTGCAAGCCAATTATAATATCTATTGATGATCATGCTGATGGTAGTGCATAACTTCAGGCTTCTATCCGTCCATGTCATTAGTCTGGTGATAGTAGGGCCTTCTGTGTAACTCCGATCTGATGCATTTTGGCAAATTAGTTGATATATATGCATCCATCCATATTTTTTTTTTAGATATGATGAATACACCCATGGATCTAACGATCATTATAGGTTCTATACATCCTGTAGAAGCGGTAGAAATAAACCAGCACAAGACTCCAACGGTTACCGAAGGTACTTCTTACTGAGGAGGTATCTGACTCTAAGCGCGTGCGGATTTTACGTTGTAAATATCGGATTATCCTTTATGACTTCAGTATCTGGATACTAACTGCCATGGTATATGGTTCATGTATACTATAGTGAAAAAAACGGGATTTATTTCGAGGTCTAGTTCGTGAAATTTGATAAAATTCTATACCATACACGACAGAAAACGAAAATACTAGGACTATATGGATTAATTTATTCGGATTGATATATTCAACGCTTGAGGTGAATGTTATAATAAAGGGCTCCTTTAATCTTTATAAAAAGATTTTGCTTGGTTTTGTAATTTCATATTAGATTCATAGTAATTTAAATCTAGGAAGGCATAATACTTTTCTATACATGTTCTACTTAAAATCATTATACAGCTTCAAGGACCAGTAATAGCAGCTATGGGTATATGATTAAAGTATGATTACCTATTGATATCCTTAATAGGAAGCTGTCGCAGCCTATTGCGGAAACCTGTTACCTCAGTCCAAGCTTTAGTGGTTAAAAAATTGGTTGTATCTGATCAAACTTGGGATGCAAACTATAAGCAGCAAAGTTTAGAAGTATACTATAGTCTCCAATAATACTGTTCACTGTAGAGATCCGGTTAACGATTGATGCTCACAAGAATCAGCCAAAATTCAAAACGAAAAATTTATATGTACATCTGTAGTTCTATTCTGTTTATCTTTAGTATCTATCAAACATTAAGGACTGTAAGATACATATCAATGTGATATCTAACCGATATCAATGCTTATTCAAATTAATTGTTATCAGTTTATACGTATGGATTGTTCCGGTGGATGATGCTACAAAAAAAATTAAATTACAACAGGTAAGGGACTCTTGATGATCAGTCTAACATCTGAGTAATATTTTTTTTTATTACAGCTAACCTCAATTAATTGTGAATTAGACTGCATGGGACACAAACAATATGGATAGAGGATCCATAATGTAGACTGAGTTTTTATTAACAGAAGGTGGGCTATATATTGAGTAAAAAGCCTATTGCTTTGATAGATTAATAGCTGATGATCAGTACTGGCCAGCCAAGACGTTGTACGATCAATTCTTGTTTCAAAGAAGACGCGTTTAATGGCGTCCAGTTCAACTGGCCGCTACCAAGTTTATCGATTTATTAACCCCCCGTATATTTTTGCTTGGCAGTATATTGCAGATTGATAGATCTAAACAGAATTGCATAAAATTCTGAGTAATTAGAACTTTGAGCTTTACATTGTAATTGAAATTTGCACCTCATATACATAATATATATTGAAACGTGTAATAGTCCACCAAATTGCACAAGAATATATCAATGTCTAGGAAGTTTAACAATTACATACCACAGATTTTTAAGTGGATTTATTCTCATAATCCGTTAGCTAAATATTCCAGTTTATGGTATCGTCCAGCAAACCAAGGCCGTTAAGTTCCATCTACCTTATACAATTATAAATGGACGGATTGGAACAATCGGTATCATTGGACTTTATATCTTATACATCAACTGAAGGAGGATCCTAAGAATATTAAATATTAAGATATTTTTTAGATTAGCACTCTATAGTTTATAAGTACAGCTGAGTATCCCTAATGTAACAGTTATATTTATAATTACAGTACTCTATGAAAATAATAGGATTAGTCTTCACTGAATTTATTGAGTATGCTATCCCGATTGGAAAAACGTAAATTAATTGAGGCCAATCGTATTAGTGAGGCTTAGACGGATATACAGTGTATTCATGGATGTATAGATGTATATTAATCGATCCAAAATTTAAAAAGTTGTTCTGTATATATACAATTCTATCGATCCTTGAGATTTATCGGTGATCTAAAAATAAGAGCAATGCAAGAAATATTTAGAGTATTTGCAACTCACATAGACCAAATGGATCCTATATATTTGTCAGTCTTCAATCTGTATACGCCTGTGCTTGGTGTATGCTAGCTTGTACTATTATCCTTCGAATATAAGTAATTCAGGTTCTTTCCGGCCGAGTTAATGGTTTGTATAATAATTAAAGTACCAGGCAGAACACCCTGCCATGGAGATTGTTGATGTCTATAATCTACAAGATACACAAATTACATATTAAAGACGCTATATATAAACTTCCGACGTTGAAATAAGCGACACTTTTAAGCAGGATAAACAAGTCTAGACCCTCCTCCTGCGGCTACTTGTGGTGATCATTTGAAAGCACTCTGATGCATCGCGAATAATTAGCAAGAAGGTGATCTCTCCTTCAAAGAGATCCAAAGCGCTGGTACCAAAATTAATTATGTCCAGATTACAATTATACCCTATAGTAAATTGTACCATAGAAGTAAACACCTAATAATAATTTTGTATAATTTTTAGATTCATAGTAAATTAAATCTTTAATTATTAGTCTGATAGTTTAGTTGCTTGATTAGTAGTATTTCAATGAAAATCCGGAACTTAGAAGTTCATCAATCGGATCTTGAATTCAAGAGATCTTTCTACAAAATATTTTTACTTGGCCTACTGTAGCCATGGTAATTGATCGTACAGAGCTGCATCCGTGATGGTTCATCTGGATGGTTAATTCATCCTGAACAGTTACCTTTTATCCTATAAATACTGCGAGTTTGAAAATACTTTAATGAGTAGAAGTCAAAGCTTTATTTGTGTTTATTACCCTTGGTAGGATAGACTTGTCCTGTTAAATTATAAGTTGAACAGATTGTGATTTTGATGGATTTTCTTATGTATGGTATACTACATGTATATTTATATGGAGCTATAGTGATATGACAGGGAGCCTCAATTGGTAGCTCATAATTATTAATTAAAAAATATCCTACTATAGATATAAATACTGCCATGGTACTATTCATCCATAGTATGGATATTGCAGGCTACATGCAGAAGCGTGGTCCTTAGTTTCTATGGTTATTAATGTTGCATTGACACACATCGCATAGATATTGCCTGAAATCCATAATTGGATGGCTGCCATGGTTTGACCCCTCACGAAGATTAAAGGTACATCTGTGGACCTTAAGAATTCTAATGATAGAATATATCTATAGTGTAGAAAAATGCAACCATCCATTCAAGAAGGGTCACTACAAATGAAAGTTTCCAAGCAATTCAAAAATAATTGCAGCCATGAATTCTTATTATTACGAAACCTAGTAATCATAGAATAACTTATTGAAATAATACTTTTTTCCGAACGTAAATGAAATATATCCTACCTGATAAGAATCTAGAAATTCAAGGCTGCAGAAGAAGAAAGTTGTTTTGATAATGTTTAGGAAGAAATATCGATTATCCAATAAGATTTCAGATTTCAAAAGACGGGATCTTGCATACTGTGAAATAATATTTTTCTGTTCATTTAAGACCACTTTAAACACTGCGAGAAAAACTTTCGGACCAAACTCGACAAAATTTTTAGGAGGTGAATGATTGAAGCGCAAGAACCGGGTCCACAAATCCACCATATTATAGTAGAGCTGCTGAGTTACTGAATCAAGTCAACAAGCCGATGTTAATATGACGATGAACTGATCTGAAATGGTATGTCCGTATTATTAAACATATGGTATATAGAGGTTCAGTCAATCATCTAAGACCGATATTTTTTGTTGCATTGTTACGCAGGTGTTAGTAGCAACTTTTTGTTCTTTAAGAAACGCATTAGCTGGCAGTTTTATAAGCTCAGAATACATCGGATTGAAAGTCTTATTGTTTGAATTTTCATATATAGAGTGAGCCATAAAATGTAATTAGCACAAAATAAAAACCAATTACATTTTGTATACTGTCCTGATTGAAAGAGCATGTTCAAGTCATTGATGTATCATCCACTATATATATGTATAAAACAAGATCCGTACAACTTTGAGGCGAGCCTTCGAACTTAACTTAAGGCTCATAAGTTTAATACGGTACAAAGTCTCACTTTGGATGTGCCTAGTATCATCATCATAGCACTCAGTAGAAAAAGCTTAAAAAAGGGTCCAAAAATCTCACAGAGCTTTAGTTAATTATGAAAAAACAATCATATCCATATCGGATATATGGTATACTTTATAGAAAACTTGATGAAAAACACGATTGTTTCAAGTCGCTATTACAGTACGTAAAGAACACTGATGATTAAGATGGCCCCCAACAAATACCTACAGTAGATTTAAAATGATCTCAATTAGTACAAACTCGCAACTGATGGTCATTGTAGTATACTTCGGTATAATCTTCCTATGATGCTGTTGTTTAATAAGTCAGTCATTAATAAATAATGCCTTGATCCTTCCTCAAACTATAGTATACAAGAGAACTTTTTAAAGCATACCTGTCTAATACACCCGACATCCAAACATAACATACTATACAGTCTATTTTTAGCGGGATATCCGGCCATTATCCAAGTAAAATATACTGTATACTGTATGACATTGGATAATTCATTGGATAAAGCAACTATAAGACTGATCACTAAGTCTAAAACAGTCGGTCAAATACGAAGTGTTCGTGTGGATTCATTTTCTGTTCATTTATAACTGATTGATTAATTTTTTAATGCAATCAGCGGATCAATGAAACTTCTACAACAATTAATTTTTTGGCCAATCGCGTTGGGTTTTTGAGGCTTAAAGGGGCGGCGTTGGTGTAGATGTAGTTTGTACCAAGTAAGTTGTATCAAATCCCGAATTGATCCAGAATGGTTTTAGGCGCTCAACATCCGAACCTACGTTGTACAATTAATGTATACCATATGGTGCCTATACATGTAGAATCCGGATTCATTTGAAGCTCGGTCATTGCTACACAGCAGCACCTAGGACTATGGTACAAATGTATGTATATACGGACAGTATTTTAATAGTTCTGTGAAATCAAAGTAGAAGAGATATTTTATAAATACGGTTATCATAGGCTATTGTTTAAGACACAGGTCTTTCATGTGTGCCTTAAGCTGGCAATTGAGTTAATTAAAGCAATTTAAGCAGAACGCGTATCGAATTGAGACAGCGTTTATTAATTGCAAACATCATGATCCAAATTAGCTTTATTTTTTTGACCTGCAGCTAGCTATAGGTGTACCACTCCATCATGGATGGTACTACATCCATTTATATCCATATACATATATAAGCAGTTTATTACTTTTATACTATGGATATATATATATATATAGTATCAGCACTTTATTTTTAGAATTATATCCATCAGGATGGGATAGATTAAGATGGATAGCTATTTCAGCTAAGGATGTGATCAGTCATATCCATCCTATAAACATGTAAACTTATACACTGACGATATAATGAGACGATAGAAAACAAGACTGAATTCATCTAATTTAATCAATCTTAGGGTTGCAGTTATTTTTCAGTAGTTACTTGCAAGCTTTAAATACACAATCACCGTTACCAGAATTAATACTTTGATTTGAATTCTCGTTTATTTATAAATTCACTTTAAAGCATTCAATCATGGCTCAGGCTTTGTTTTGACATTGAGATGTAGTAGCTTCCTAATTTTTTTAGTATGAGATGCCTTGATTCAAATTTCTTGTAAATTGCAAGGAGCATAATTGCCATTTACACCGACTACTTAATCTGAGTATTAATTAAAATAAACAAGTACATACCATGGTAATTGGCCTAACAAACAAACTTGCACAGCGCATGCCTTGAAAAGATTTTCTGGAAATTACATTTTTGTATCTGTAAGCGTGTAACAAAGTGACAAGAAAACGGAGTTGGAACCGTTGAGATCGATCAACATATCGATCGATGCGATCTCCGGCAAAAAGGTTTGTACCACTTCATCCATGAATTAGACAAGTGCATGATCATTCGAGCCTATAGTATACCACCGGTATTCATTATTTGCAAATTCCTTAACTCTATTTTAAAGCATTGTACATCAAATGTATCTATGAACATGCCTATATCATCGAATATGCTACATCCAGGATGTAACTCATTTTTATAGCTCAAAGTATGGAATTATACCTATAACCTTCCAGTTTTACCATATCGATGTATAAGTGAGGTTCTGTAAGCCCATTGTTCATGATGCATATCAATCAAATTATTATTCGCTCACTTTTCAGACTACAGCAGCAACACACTGTATAATGATCACCCATGAGAGGTCTTGCTTTTAGGCCAAAGAAATGATAAATTTATATAATCATCAACTATTATTAATTACCGTTTAATTGTTTATGTAAACGGTGTAATAATTATGGATTGGGCCCATGATATATAGACGATCACGGAAGCCAAAGTAGATCATTCACTATATATATGTATGGATATATATACCATGGTATATTAATTATAAACAAAATTAGATTTTAGGATCTGCAACTATCGATATATTTTTTCATTTTCTGAGCTGGAAAAGCAAATTGCAATTTATAGTGAAAAAAAATTGGCCATGTATCATGAAGTATCTCTTATGGATCCGTCTTTTACATTTAATCGACTTTCTAACTAAGATTAAAATCCCAATTGGAAAATAATCTTATGAGATTAGAATTCACGGGCAACTTTTCAAGCTTCTACATGATTGCAACTGCTAATATGTGCGATCTAAGCAGGTATTCCCAGTTCAGCAAGGAACATGGAATCCACGAAAAATGTAAGAACCCCTGTATTTGAAATAATTCGGCGGTATTCTCGTGTAGGAATCTACAGTATACACTACTGTATAGTAGTTGATACAAGTTACGATAAATGTTGACAGTTATACATTAAAGAAAGTAGATATATGAAATTAGCCGCAGCTACATGTAGAACTTTAATTGAG
Source organism: Blastobotrys buckinghamii (nom. inval.) (assembly GCA_030579975.1). Lineage (NCBI taxonomy): Eukaryota > Fungi > Ascomycota > Dipodascomycetes > Dipodascales > Trichomonascaceae > Blastobotrys > Blastobotrys buckinghamii (nom. inval.). The sequence continues at coordinate 182,660 of JAKTSB010000004.1, forward strand.
CATCCGCGGATGGTATATGGATTTATTGAATATGCTTTGCTTCAATTGACATCAAATTTAGTAATTGGGCTTTTTATAATAAATAGAAGAACTTAAATTATTCAAAATTTGAATGACTTGAATCAGAGTTAAAATGGTGATATTAGTGGTGTATAATTACTTATTATATATATATTGTTAGATCTAATGGGCTATTCAAGAATACCTCTAGCCCCAGGTTATAATATCCGGCTCAAGCCATCCAATATTGCCCATACAGGTAACTCTAGAAGTAAATACTTGGCTCTACTTTAAACTGCTAATTAAGTCAATTGAGCTATCTTATTTAACTACTATAGATTATTTTATCCTCTTCAAATTAATCATAATTAATAATTCGAATCTGTCGACATAATGAATCTAATTATTCCAATCCTTGTACTCATCAATTTCACAGATCATTTACTTTCAAATTGGCTCAATAAGTCTAAATAAAACAGAGGTTTAATCAATATATCTTTAGCTATAGTACCTATAGCCCCTACACTTAAATAACAGCCGAAAGTTCAAACCCAGATGTACAATACCAAAACAGACTGAGACAGACAAAAGATTGCATACCAGTACAGTTTTGAAGCGATTATAATATATATATATATATATATCCAATATATCCATATAACTATATATAGTAGTGGTAGTAGGATATATAGTGAGTGCAGTGCCATGTATATATATGGCAGTTAAAATTTTTTTTCGAGTGGCCGGCAGACCGGTGCTTAATACCAGTTTGAATTTTGAGACCTCTAACCGCGGACCCGCATTCAGCGTGCATCTTCACGTATTAATAAATTCTATTCATAATTCGATTTCTCCGCCAGCCAATTGAAAGAATCTTTTTTAAGCTCTTTTAGGATTTAACAATTCGTTTAAAATTTTCATTCAAATCCGAAACTGCGGGGCTTTATCTGTGTTTAAGCATAGATTAGGGCTAGACATTTCCGAATCAACTTCGTAATTTGCTATAAAATAATGGTGTCAGACAGATCTTAGTGGTTTCAAGTGCTTTAAGGTTCTATCAAAGCGTATTGGTTATTTGTATGCTTCTGTGAGTCGTAGACCTCTCTTTAACTAAAGCCATAAGAATAATATTGGTCATAGCTTTAAGTAGATTACAAACCTGGGCCTTTATCTACTGATTTAGCTGCTGGTAGCTTGTAAAATTATATTCGCCACGCACAAGCTATAAGCTACCCAACAACGTGCAAAGCTTAGAGTCTTTTAAACATTGATACACTTTTCTCTTTATTTACAATATTTGGTTGCTCGAAAAGCTAGGGGGATACATATAACCTCGGGAGTATTGGCATTTATCATTGGCTAGAATATCAAAGAGGCATCGATTCATTACCAAGTTATCACCCCAGTGGAGCATTCAAGTAAATTACCAAGTTAAGGGTCTAAAAAATATCAATAAGTTGACTCGGTTTCAAAATTTTACGATTATAGGGCTTGAATGTAAAGTGATCTGTATGGTTCTGTACATGATGCATCAGGTAAAAGATCGACATAAAATTCAATCAATAAAAAAAAAAAAAAAAATACACTGCACTAACTTCTAGACCCGTAAATTTCTTTGATCATCACCACTTCTTTATCAATCCTTAATTTGTGTTCAATAATTACTTCTACAGTAAGGTAATCTCATCAGCTTCAATACGGTTGTTCTTGGGTTGTATAATTTCCATCTAGATCGTCCTATATCAAGAGGCTATAGCTAATACTTTTTTGAGTTCTTTATTTAACTGTTAATAATACCCCAGGATTATTATAATTAGTACCATCGAGATCGTTGTCAAGTTTAAGTAAAATCAAACTCAGCAACGCGATATTAACAAAACTAATAGACTTCAACAAAAGTATCTCAGCTTAGAAGTTCTAGTATTTTATTTAATTTAGGAGAATAACATATCAAACTGATTAAAATCATCACCAGTCTAAAAAAGAAAAAAGTTAATAAAACTGCAATTTAAAGCTTCTAGGTACAACGTTTTCTTAGTTCATCCATCGATCTACACACGGTTAACCCTTTTACAGTCGTGTTATTATATATCTGCATTGTGAACAAAATAATCTCAACACTGCATAAATTTGTCAAGCTCAAATTTAAATTAATAAAAATAAAAATAAAATAAAAGAATTCTAGCTGCACTATACATCTTCTATAGGTAATCAACTTTTGAAAAGTTAGAATACTTCATTCGGATTAAAGCACCATTATTTTTCAGCTTATTTCATATAAATAAGCAGCTCATGGCACTTTAACTAAAAACAGATTATACCATTTCTTCAAAAAAAAATTTTTTTTTTTCTTGTCAACCCCCTTTTACAATAATAGCTTCAAAATAACAAAATGAACGAGAAAAATCCGTCGAGGTATCAAGAAGATTTCAGTACACCAACTAATAATTATGACAATGAACTACACAGTGTTGATTTCACAGAAGATCCAAAACTAGAACGAAGAATTGTTTGGAAAACAGATTTATTTGTTTTACCAGTTATTATGATTTTATATGTTGTATCATTTTTAGATCGTGCAAACATTGGTAATGCAAAAATTGCAGGTTTACCTAAAGAAATTGGATTGGAAGGAAATCAATTCAATGTTTGTACATCTATTTTTTATGTTACTTATATTATTTTTGATGTTCCAATGACTATTTTAGTTAAACGGTTTGGTCCATCAAAAGTTTTACCATGTTTTACTTTGGCCTGGAGTTTAGTTGCAATTTTTTCAGGATTTGTTCAAAGTTATTCTGGATTTATTGTTGTTAGATTATTATTAGGGATTTGTGAAGCTGGTTTATTTCCAGGTTTAAATTTTTATATTTCATTATTATATAAAAGATCTGAAATTTCAAAACGAGTTTGTTCAATTTTTGTTGCATTAGCTATTAGTGGTGCAATTGGTGGGTTATTAGCTTATGCTATTGTTAAAATGGATGGGATTGGTGGTAAATCTGGTTGGAGATGGTTATTTATTTTAGAAGGATTAGCATCATTCGTTTGGGGAGTTGCTTGTTTCTTTTTATTGATTGATTCACCAGATAAAGCATATTTTTTGAATGCAGAAGAAAAGGAATATGCTAAATTAAGAATTGAACAAGAATACGTTTATAAAGAAACTGGCGAATTAAAATGGATTGATGTTAAAGAAGCATTAACAAGTGTTAATGTTTGGTTAAGTGGTATCATTCAATTAGGGGCTAATACTTATTTATTTGCATTTTCAATCTTTTTACCAACTATTATTACTGGTATGGGTTATTCATCAATTCAAACTCAAGTTTTAACCATCCCTGTTTATTTATGTGGTGCATTATGTTATTTTATTATATCAATTTTTGCAGATAGATTTCAAAAAAGATTTGTATTTATGTTTGGAGCTGCATTTGTTGTATTTACTGGGTATGGTGTTTTATTAGGTTCGAAGAAACAAGCTATTATGTTTATGGCTACCTTCTTTGTTGCTGCCGGTGGGTATATCATTCCAGGTTTAAATATGACTTGGTTAAATGCTAATACTGCTGGTCCTTATAAACGAGCAGCTGCAATTGGTTTTAATCAATCAATTGGTAATTTTGGTGGTGTTATTAGTTCTTATATTTATAGACCACAAGATGCTCCTTATTATAAACTAGGTCATTGTGTTAGTATTGGTGGTTGTGGGTTAGCATTAATTACCGCTTGTCTATTATTCATGAGCTTTAGAATGAAAAATAATTTAAAGAGAAATGGTAAATTGAATGGTAGAGGTGATGAAAGCATGCACTTCCAATATGTTATGTAAAGTGGTTTTGCCAATTTTTTTTAATTTGATATTTATACTGTATAGAGATTTTTAGTTTAATGTTAGTTTTTTTTTTTTTTTTAATGAATTATTATTGTATTTTTTTTTTTTTTGATTTCTTTTGGTTTAAATTTAAAGTAGGTTATGGAATGTCAGAAAAAGGTTCTGTAACTTTAGGTATAATTTGAATCTAACTATAGGTACACTGGTGAATGGCTTAACGTCTTGACTCCTTTGTTAGACTTAAGATGTCTTATGCGTCGAGTAATTTTTAAAGTAAAATATTTAATGGGAATTAATATTATATATCAACCCCTTATATTTTTAGCAGAAACTATAAAGCTTTAACCGAAGTCAAACGTCGGCTGTTTACCAATAGATGTTAACTGCATGATCCGTCTAATTACACCCCTCATTGTTACCATTACGGTATATCTTATAACTAGATGAGCTTTTAAGCCAATTATTTCAAAAATTTGTCAATCAATTTAGCACGCCTCAATATCCGGATTTTTCAATTTCGATACTTGAGTTATCTTCAACAGAGGCTCATTTTGCTTCTTATTTTGTTCAATTTATTATTGCTGACTTACTGAAAGATTTTTGAGTCCAGCGGGGGTCACATTTGGTTCAAATTTAAGTGGCACATTTTTTAAAATTGATCTCCTCTTTCCAGTTCTACTTATTAACTGTAGTATACTGGCACTACCTGGTACTATTTATAATGTAATTATCGCTAAATTCATTTCCATTTTGCTTTTAAGTGCTTATTTGCTCTGTCTATCGTCCTCAGGTCTCAAGCCCTCGTATTTGCGGTGTTGTTGAGGCATCAATAGGTCTCAGCCCCAGCCGTTTAAATTTTAATCTCGGGCCCCTTAATTGCTTGTAATGAGCACGGTCCAGCAGCTGCTAATTAATTAAGAACGGTACATGGCCCGGATTTTCTTATCAAGCACTGTGTTAGTACCTCCACCTCTTCTGAGCAATCATTAAGGTTATGATTGGAAAATAATTATACGATTATTCATTCAAAACTGAACATTACATTACACTGTATGTATACAATAAACACTACCTGGTACATCCATCGGATGTAGTTCTGGATAGAATGACTATGTCACTTTATGTCAGATGCTACTTCAAGGCTCCTATATATATATCCATAATCTCTCACATTACATAATAAAATACGAATAGAACTCTACTAGAAGGTCAATATATGAATTTTGCTTACCAAGGACGTATTTGACCATATATAGTGGTCATGAAGTATTTATTCTATAGCTTGCAAAGGACTGAAGAGGGTTAGAGCTTATCCCAGCTAATAAAAGTCGAATTTAAAATGTTTAAATTGGTGACACCATGGTTCGGGCCCTACTCTAATATTGGACAAACCCTGGAGAGGAAAACCACCCTTGTTAACTTGTTGGTTCCTCATCATCAAATTACGGAGTTGGAATTAATGGTCTATATATCTACAGTATAGTAATAGTAAACATTTTTGAACAATTTATATACGTAATCAAACCATTATTATTTTGTAAAATCTATACCATGTTTAAACTTAAAAAATACGAATCATTTTTTAGTTACTAATAAAAAAATATCATTCCGTTAACCCCAATCAGAGCAAAAAAAATACTCAACTACAATATCGTGAACCTACATCCTACTTGCACATACATTTAATTAATATAACTGATGACATTAAACAAGCTTGTTTCAAGACCCTCATTCCGTAAAAATTAGATCTGTGATGAATCAATCATCATGATGGGCTCGAAGCTTAAATGAACTTATAATACTTCAATGATCTGTAGCCAAATTATTATAATCCCAATACGAACCAGTTTTAGCCAATAAATTCATAAAATTAAAGTAAGATAAAGCTCCTATAAGCTTCGAACGGAATCTACAATAAGTTCCTCTATTTTTTCCACCAAGAGGTAAATATGGTAATAGCGAATTTTAGGCCTAATGACATTATCAACAACACTTAAACGGTAAGGGAAAAAAAAAAAAAAAAAAATAATATTTTGTTGGTGGATATTTTTTTGTTTTTTTTTTCCCACTTTTTTTTTTTTTTTTTTTTTTTTTTTTCTACTTTAATTGATGAGGTTAGATGATCGATGGACATGCATAGAAATTGAAACCTTCAAGTTTTTCTCAATTTGGTATAAAGCTTTGATCTCGATCGATGTTGCTTTTTACTTTTAGGAGAACTTGGGTATCAACAATTCAGCCAGTTTTATACAAAAAGAAAAAGCTAACAGTTAGGTTACATTACTAGGTTTTAGTTTTGTTGTTATCAATATATTCACAGTATTATACTATAACTCAACTTTTGATCAAGAATGCCCTAGATGGTGTTATATTTCTTATGCTGTTGGGTTATTTTTATACCAAACTTTCGATGCATGTGATGGCCAACAAGCGTAAGTATATTTTTTTTAGCTTTGAACAAAACTAACAATTAATAGAAGAAGAACAGGTCAAAGTGGTCCATTAGGTGAATTATTTGATCATTGTGTTGATGCATGTAATACAACATTAGAAGTTATTATTTTTGCATCAGTTACAAATTTAGGTTATGGATGGCCAGTTATTTTAGCCCAATTTGCTACGTTATTCAATTTTTATTTAACTACATGGGAAGAATATCATACAGGTGTGTTATTTTTATCTGTTTTCAGTGGTCCAGTTGAAGGGATTTTAATTGTTATTGGATTTTATGCTGTGACTGCTTTCACTGGTCCATGGTTTTGGCATTCCAAAGTTTTGGATTTTTTACCTACTGATCAATTACCTCAACAAATTAAAAATATCCCATTCATCGCCGATTTAACTTTGAATGATATTTATATTGGATTTGCAGGTTTGGGGTTGTTATTTAATATTATTCAATCATCATCAAATGTATTAGAAGCAAGAAAAAAACAAAATAAAACTTTAGCTCCTGCTTTATTACAAACTTTACCATTCTTTTATTTCTTTGGTACTGTTTTTGTATGGATTTATTTGGAGCCTATTATTTTATATAATCATTTATTACCTTTAGTTATTACAACTGGTACTATTTTTGCATTTATTGTGGGTAGAATGATTTTAGCTCATGTTACTAAACAAGATTTCCCAATTATAAATCCTTTAATGTTTTTGCCAACTATTGGTATTTTAGCTAAAATTTTGGGTAATTATTTAGGTTGGGATGAAGAAATGAATGGTATTGCTATTATTTATGCTGGTTTGGGTTGTAGTGTTGGGATTTATGGTTCTTTTATTGCTGAAATTGTGGTTGAAATTACTAATTTTTTGGATATTTGGTGTTTAACTATTAAGCATCCAATTGATGAAAAGAAAAATAATTAGATATTATTAGATTTAGGTTAATATATATTATATTGATATTTTAGATTATTTGGTTTTTTTTATTGAGTATAATTGTTCGTGTAATTAAGCATCAATTGCTCGGTGTCACTTTTAAATTTTTTTGACTTTTAGTATTCAATCAGGATATCGAAACGCGTGAGGCAAAGTAACACCACGTGCGGCTCAACGGCTTCTCGAGGATCCAAAGTTATTTTATAAATAAAATGTGATTTCAACTTGAGCATCACAAATTTAATTTTGTACCTTTTGATATATCAAGCAAACCATTTTTGGATCCCAAACCGCTCTATCAAACAAAAAATTAGCCAACTCGTTTAAATTACTACTACTAACTGTATCAACAAACTAATTCAAACAATCAGTCGCTCGTTTTATTTTTTTTTTTTTGTTTTTATTGTTTTTAGTTATTAAAAATGTCACGAGTACTTCGAAGTATAGTTTCAGCGCCTCGTAAACAACTAACCAACGGCAAGGATACCTTAGATTTGGCGTATATTCTCCCAAATCTAATAGTATGTGCCATGCCAACAAGTGACTATTTAATCTCATTCTTTAGAATGCCTGTTAAAGTATTAAAAACTTTTTTAATAGAAAACCATGATTATGATTGGAGAATATTCAATTTTCGACCTTCAACTGAATCAGATAAAGGATATTTAGATGATGAATTTTATAATCAAGTTAGTCATTTCCAATTTATGGATCATAACCCACCTCCATTCATTATGATTCCAATCTTTGTTGACTCATTAGATAAATATTTGTCATTAAAAAATGAAAATGTTGCAGTATTACATTGTAAAGCAGGTCAAGGTAGGTCAGGTACAATGACATGTTCATATTTAATGTTAAAACAAGGTTATACTAAAAATGAAGCAATAGAATTATTTACAGAAAAAAGAATGAAAAGGTTTGCAGGTAAAGGTGTGTCAATTTTTAGTCAAGTAAGATATTTAAGTTATATTGAACAATTTATTTTAAATGATTATTTATATGATCCAAACCAAATTATTCAGATCTCAAAAGTTACAATAACTAATTGTTTTTATAATAATATTGGTTTAACAGTATCTGAATATTCCAATGATAATGAATCTTTAAAAGAGATTTATAAATTTAATTTTGATAAAGATGTTGTATCAAAATCTAATAGTACAGTTATATTAAAACCAAGTATTGGATTAATGATGAATCCAGATATTTGTATTTCAATAAGTCATAAAGTTTTATCATCTAATTCACTAGGGTTTATTGGAAGTAATCGTATTACTAACCAACTGAAAAATATTAACAATTCTGAATCTTATTTCTGGTTTAATAGTTACTGGGAAACTAAAAAATCTAACAGAAGTGATTCTGATGATGATCAAAATAATGAACAAGATGGATCAATTACAATGTTTTGGGAAGATTTGGATGGGTTTTATGGGTTACATACTAAAGGGTATAAAACTTTTGCAAGGATTAAAGTTGATTGGCAAGTTATCAAACAGTATTAGTTGAATATTTTTTTCAACTAGAATTTAAAGCGCTATAGCTAAGATTTATTTATTTATTTGTGAAAGCTTTTCCGGCTGGTGTGTGTACTGAAGTCACAATATATATATTTGCAAGATGTTTGAGCGCATATATGATGATATATACACCATAATGCGGGAGATTATGGATAACAATTGCTACAGCACTCAAAAAACCATTTATTTATCATTATTACTATTTATTTGCATCAAATCTCGCGATCGTTGGGTTATTAATTACCACGAGATATCTTTTAAATTCGCATGTAGTCGTATATAGGAGTTGACGATCTCATGAATTTTAATTGAAAGTACAGTGGATCTATTTTATAAGTGTTATTTTTATTATGGTGAGATCCTTATCTATATATATTTATAGATATGGAATGATTATTAAGTTTATAAATCATTGAAGCTGCATATGCCATACTTTACTATTATAACTACTGTATATTTATAATTATCATGGTCTCGAGCTGAACTTCTTGAAACTTTGAATTCTTCTCAATGAATACTGGTAGTTAGTTTACACATGCACATCGTTCTCTATGATAGCTAGCTAGATGACGTATATATTATAGCTGTATACATCATATGTATTTAATTTATAATTAAGCACCTGCAATTTATACCAGCTTGCAACGTGTACTGCTACCCAGCATATAGCTGCTAAAGTTGCAATGCCGGATGCAAGAATATCCGGAATATATGTGTGTTTACATGCAACGAGGTACGTAATTTCAATTATAACCATGGATGCATCATGCATTGACAGCTGCTAGCCATGACTACCCCAAGGTTAGGTCGTCAAAATTGAAATTGAGTTAGCTTGTTTTACAATTAAGCCTAAGCTTAGTTGATCAATTAGAAGCTAGGCCGCGGCAAAGAACCAGCTAGCTCTCATTGATTAATCTAGCTATATATGTCGAATTTCAAACCAGTTATACCTACCTACAGGTATAATTAAGTATTTATCCAGATAATTACACGTCCAGGCTGGCCTATGAAAGCCTAGGGTGAGTGCACAGCTGACCCATGTATACTGTATCCTCGTAAAATCACTACCACGTACGGTACGTACTGTAACTGGTTGACAACCTTGCATGCAGAACTCTTAATTAACTGCACAATTTCTTAAGTAGTGGTAAGCATTCCCTCAATTAATTGGTGATGATCAATCTGTAAAAGATCGAGATCCATATTATGTAACACCTGTAGGCTATATATATATCATCAATTTGCATATATTATATGATATATATATATACCATGGATGATTATATAAAAGCGCTACAATTCATTTCTACCCCACATAGGTACACACTTAAACTTTCTAATCCCTACTACATCCATGTGGCTTCAAAAAGTCAATCGATCTGCCTGAGACTAAACCGCAATCAACTCAACTTCAAAAGCAGGAGCTTAATAATTTACCTAGTGATCATTACAATTAGCATAGAGCTCTGGATTTCACCAGCTGATCCTCATATATTCACTAGTGCATGTTTCTTTTCGTGCTAAGGCCTTGCTAGTTTAAAGCCTCGATCGATATCAATTCGGACAGGAAACACCGAGCTCTTGGAGTTAAGACTAGCATATGGCGATCAAGTGAGTGAGTGCACCTTCTTGGACTGGTGTGCACATGTTTGATATAGTTTAACAAAAGTATAAATTCAGTTTATTATCCTGCCAAATTTATGTATTATTTGGATCTCAATCTAGCAACGTTTAAGAGCACTGATATATACAGTATCGTGATCAAACTTATTAAGAATTGAAACATTATATCGATATAATACTATATATATAATAGAAATTCAAATTGAAAGTACCAGTTAAGGCTTATAAAACCATCTCAACATCAAAAAAAATCACAGTTATATATAATCAATCTGAATAAATCAAAGCGCAACCACCTGCAGATATAATTATATAAAAAAAAAAAAAAATGTCTGAAGATATCCATCGAACTTGTCCAATATGCAAGAAAAAATTAAAAGATAGAACAGAATTATCCAAACACGCATTTAAATGTGAAGAACAGAATAACAAAAAAAGGTAACACAAAAGCCATGTTAACTAACTCAATCGATTTCTACAAAAAAAGGAATAGTAATTAATCTACAACTTTTCGAACATTGCAAATTAATAATTCTAAACTTATATTAGTATATATTGAAAATAACTATAAATAACTTAATTTATTTTCCAAATCTTTTAAAGCATCCCAAGCATCTTTTTCACCAGTTTTACCAACTTTTCTACTAAATTGATACTTTTTTTCAATATCTAAAGTACCAAACATTCTTAAAATATTATAATCTAAAACAGTTCTTTGCAATAATTCACCACTTGCAGCAAAATCTCTATGCATTCTTGGATTTAAACAACAATTATGTTCATTTTTATCAATAATTTGTTGTTGAATAACTGATAAAGTTCTCATAGTATTTTCTTTAATTGGGATAATAGTTGTTAATACACCATCATTTGATCCAATTAATGGTAATAAATCATTATTATTATTATTATTATTATTACCATCATTATTATCATCATTTTCAATTGTATCATTTTCTGGTATTAAAATCATTGTTTGCATAATTCGGCCAGTATAAAAATCGGATTTTGGAATTAATCGTTGTCCAGCTAAAGAATTTGGTGATTCTGGTTCATATTGTAAAATATGAATTACACCATCCATATCAGCCATTGCAATAAATAATTTCCCATTATTAATAATGAATTCTAAACTTGATACTTGGATTTTTCTCAAATCTTTACCCATAATATCCATTCTATAAGGTTCTTGACCAAACCCTGCTAACCAACAACTTGTTAAAGCATCACCAATTATAACAAAATTTTTTATACTTTTTGTATCCAAAATATAAATATTCATATCTAAAAATGCTACTGGTATAATACTATTATCTTCTTGTAAATTTCTAATAACAACTTTTTGACCTTGTGCTACTAATAAATGACCATTAATTTCACATATTGATGTTACTGCACCTTTAACACATTCATTTGCTAATTCTTTTAATTTTCTATCAGTTTCTGGTTTACCAGGTTCAGGAACAATATCAACAGCATCAAATAAATAAAAATTCCCTTTTGCTGCTAAATCTTCACCTCTTAAAATTGATGTACCAATTGCAAAAACTTCTTTAGTTCTATTAGTTTTTTCACTTAAAGATAATACAGCAGATTTTAATGTTAAAATAACTTCATTATCTTCAAATTTTTTTGAATCAATAATTGTCCAAGTTAATGGTGATATTAAATTTAATGTAGATTTAAAAGATTCACCTTTATCAATTCCATCAATTAATCCTTCAATTGGTTCTTCATCTTCATCAACATAATTATATGGTATAGATTCATTAGTACTAATTGCAATAACTCTACCTTTTTCATGATAACATAATTGATTAATTGATGATCCAATTCGAACTTGTTTAACAATCCATGAACATTCAGTATAATTCCAATCTTCATCAACTAATGTACAAATTCTAACAATATCTCTTTCATCAATTGTAATAAACCCTTTATAAACATTATCAGTATTAAAACTTGTAATTCCAACAATTCCTGTTGCAGTAAAAGCATGGAATTTTGGTGATGATTTATGACCTTTCATAATTAAATGAGGATTTGAACCAGTAATACAAACAGTTTTATAATTTGAAATTTCAATTGGTATTAAAGAAACAACAAATTCATTTTTAATTTTTGATCCAATTGTTTGATCAATTAATTTCAAAAATTTAAGTTTATTATCTTGTATAAAACTTTTATACATATAAACTTCAAAATCATTAGTTAAAATAAATAAATATTCTTCTGTTGATATATTATCACCAATTTTTTCAAATAAAATTTGTGAAATTTCAATTTTTTTACTTAAAGAATTTTCATCAATAATATTCACATCTGGATCCAAAATATTTGGTAAAAAATTCAAATTATTATAAATAAATTTTTGTTCAATATCATTAACTTTATAAATTTCTAATGATCCATTATTTTTAACTATTGATGCAACAATACTTTTTGATTCATTTATTTGATCATCTTCAATTCTTTTTCTTTTCTTTGATGGTGTAGAAATAATTTGATTAAAAATTGTTGATTTTGTTAATGTTGAACAAACAATTGATTCATCCTTTGTTTGCTGAATAATTTCTAAGCTTGGATTACCCTTTTTTGGTGTTTTAATACTTTGTAATAATAAATTATTACCATTAATTAAAGTAATTAATATATATGGATCTTTAAAAGATACATTAACAGCTGTATCATCAAATTTAATTTTTTTCCCTTTTTTACTAAAACAATTATCATAAATTATTGCATAAGCTGATGTAACTTGTACAACTAATGTCCCCTTTAATACTGTTGAAACTCCAATTGATGGTGTATTATCAAAAACTTTATCAACAATTTGTAATTTTTTATCATTTAATAAATACAATTCACTTCCTTGATCATTACTAGTAACAACATAATTATCATACATAACATCATAAGCCATTTCATCTCTTGTACTTAAAGACCAAATAGATTCTGGATAATGTAATTTTAATTCACTTGTAACATTTGGTCTTAAATGTTGTTGAAAAATTGATAATGAACCTTGTTTCCCAACTCCAGTAGCACAAACAATATCATAACCTTTAGTTCTTGGATCACCATGTTGAAATTTTTTTGCAATAACTCTTGGTTTACTTGCAACCATTGAAACAATTGGACCATAATTTGCTAATTTATCATCAATTAAAACTTCCAAGTTTTCATTTTTATCATTATTATCATTATAAAGATCATCTAATTCATCATAATCTTCCATTACAGCAACTTTATTTGTACTATTATCTTTTTCACCTTGTCTTTTCCATGTTAATAATTGAGCAGGACCACCTAAACTACCAATAAAAATATTTCTTGAATTTTTAATTTTACTAATACATGAAGGTCTAGGCATATATTCAATTTCAGGATTTGATAATTTTCGAACTTCAAATCCATGAATTCTTCTTCCTTCAATTTTAAATTTAATATTACAAATTTCACCAATAGTTGTAATTAATAATAAATCACCATTAGAATCATCAATTTGTATGATTTTACAACCTTCTAATTTTAATGATAATTCTGTTTGATCAATTAATGATATATCAGTAGTTAATTTTGCCAAATTATTTACTGCAACTGATGTAACTTTACCTGATGAATCAATATGAGTTAAAATATTTGGACTAACTAATAATGATCCATTTAATGGAGATTCTAATGGTATAACTTTAAAAATATCATGAGGTAAATTGGGGACACTAATAATAGCTGTTGAACTCTTTTGTTGTAAATCTAACGATAATACCATATATTTTGTTGTATCCTTTTTCAATGGTAATAATCCAGTCCAAGTTAATTCGGGTTGAAATAATATAGCCATTGTAGATTCTTTATATTCATATAAAAATGCAAAATCAATAATATTGGTTAATGAATCATCTAATTTTGATGAATGTAATAAAAATGATGATTCATATAATCTATTATCATTAATTATAGAATCTTCAAAATCACTTTCTTCAATAAATGGTAAAAATGCTAATTGATCTTTTTGATACATCATACAAGCACAAGTATTTCTAGAATCAACTCTAAAATAAGATTGAAACCCTTGATCAGCAAAATGTAAATCACTCAAATCTTTTTCATAATAATGTAAACTAATTGTACTTAATTTTTGTTTATTTAAATCCCATTTAATTAAACTCATTTTTGCATGTTTAAAACTAATCAATAAACAATCTAATCCATCTTTTTTATTAGTTAATGTAGTAACTTTATTAATGTCTGTAACATATCCTTGTAATGGCCATGAACTTTGATAAATTAATTTTGTACATTTTGTTTCTTTGGCTGATTCTAATGTCATTTCACTACCAATAAATGAATCCTTTTCAGTCTCATTGATTATTGCTTCTTCAATTGTTGCATTATCTTCATTTTGAGATTCTTTTGTTGAATCTATAATTTCATATTGAACCTCTTTAGTTGTATAAATCTCTAACAATGAGTTCCCTCGAATTAATATAAGTGATTCTTGATCTTTATCAATAAATTTACATGATACTGAATGCGTGACTGTTGTAGGTTGTGTCAGTTCTTTGTATACGTGCATTTTCTTCTGTTCTTTTTTTTGTTAGTGTGTTAGTAGCATTTAATAGACAATTAGGTGGGGAATAGGTGGGTGTCTTGATCGATTTTGTGGTATTATAAGAGATGGTTTTTGAAAATTTCAATAATTAATGAAAATAAATTTTGGTGTAGCGGTGCGTGTGTTGTTTTGTGTGTTTGAAATTTTATATGTATATGCTTGATCTGGTGCGCGCTGCGCGACGAGTTTATAAAGTTATAAATTGGGAGGTTAAAAAAAATTTCAAAGTGTGTACGGCTGTGCCGCACGTTGCACAGTAGACATTCTTTTCAGGAAATTTCAGCCGCATCTGGCGTGGCTTCAATTTGGTCCCGCAATTATTTGATTTATTTGGGTTATGCAGAACTCACAAGTACATATATAGAGGTTTATGTTTCTAAGTGCATTTGATTTGGCCCACCCAATTGTTTAATATAGCTATAGTAGTTAGAAGTGATATTATTAAACAGAGTTCCGCACTTCAATACATGTGCACAATGGATTGCAAATCAAATTATTTTATATATGTATTTAAAATTTTATACAAGAGTTGAGTTCAAGAGTTTAAAATTTAACTTGTTAAATTAATTAATTAATGACGTCAGAACCCAGATTGCAGTAACAATTTTCAACTAATCACCGCGGTTATAAAGTAGTGTTTACTTAGTAGACTTGTCAAACAAGTGCTGACAATTGAGTTGATTGAACAATTACAACTTTTATTATCAAGTTTGTCCAAGAATTTACTATATATATATATATAATATTGTATTTCGAGTTATAGTACCCAAAACATTATCGATACGTACTAGCTATGATATCGATATATATTAAAAGTTTAATTAATGCATAATAAAACTTAAGTTTACAGCTCTATGAAGACAGGCCATATATATTATAGGAACTTTTTCAAGGATTATCCTATAGATATCGCATTTAAAATTTCTTTACGCAAGTACTAAATACAATATACATGTACATTAATTAATTGCACGCTTTCTTTATATATTGCCTATAGAGTATATACTCGTCAAGCTTTCGGGACGCTAGGAGCAGCTAGCGCTATACCAAATGCTCTGTCAGTTAACGTAATTAAATTTAATAAATTAATTTAAATAGTACATATGATTAAATACAGGATGTCTAAAATAAATTATATATAAAATGTTTACATTGCAACAGCCACTTTATATATCAAATACCTGCTGATTGCATTTGAGCTCACGAATCAAGAACCAAGCATTGATCGTGTTATAATATATCATGACGCATTCTAGATCTGAACCAATCAATTGATTTCATCGATGATGATATCAAGTACCAGTGGTATAGGATTGGATTTATACTAAAAGTCATCAGGCCGCTTATTGACGGCTTTTGCAATGGTTTTAAACTCCATCAATCTCGGTTATTAATGCTTCTATGATGATTATTGAAACTTCAGTCATCATTATAAAAGCTTGAATTTTTCAAATCAAAATTTTGATCCAGCACTTTTGCTATGGTAGTTTGACTCGCTTCAAGTCGGTAGTATCTCTACCCCACAATAAAAAAGTTCGCTGAAATCTCGGAGGTTAAATCGTGAATATTTCACTCCGATCTTAGGGTGCTTAATTTTTCACACTTTATTGGATGAATACAGGATAATTCTTCTATCAAAAAAAAAAAAAAATTGGATGATGAATGATTGTTTTTTTTTTTTTTTTGCTAAAATAAAGGTTCGGATAATTGAAGATCAAATCATCGTATCATCAGGTTTCAATGCATCATCTCATCAGTTCATTTAGCTTTAAAAAAGAGTCACTGACAGTAAAAACCACAGTAAAATATGGTACCGATATCGGCGCGAGATTTAAACTTATCTACAGCGTGTACTCGCCGATAAGCTCAAGCGTAGATAGGCGATGAAGTGTCCCCGATGCCGGCGATTTCAGACACAATCAGAGAAAAAAGAGACGAAGTGTTTATAGGAGTTTAATGTACCCCTCCATCCTAAAAGAACGATGATCAATTATTCATTTAAATAGCTACATTTCCATTTGTTCGTTCATAGAAAAAAATTTTTTTTTCCCTTCTTGAATACTCATTCCTTACATTTGCATTTTTGATAAAAGGTATATCATTGTCATTGTTTAATCTCGAACGATAGATAGACTTTACAAAGAATAGTATTGATTAATAATACTCCATACTCCATTAATACAATAGAGAATATAATTTCATTTTGTTTTTGCATCCAACATATAATACAATAGAAAATATGAGCACGAATAATTCAAGTATAGATAATAAGGATCCAGTTGCCATCCAAAAGAAACAGATTAGTACATTTGGTGGATTTATTGCTGGTGGATTGGCTGCTTGTGGTGCAGTTACAGTAACAAACCCAGCAGAATTAATCAAGACTAGAATGCAATTACAAGGTGAGCTAGCAGCAAAAGGTCAAGTGAAAAAAGTTTATCATGGTTTATTTCAAGGATTAGCTACAATCTTTAAACATGAAGGTATTAGAGGTTGTCAAAGAGGGTTATTCCCAGCATATATTTATCAAATCGGTTTAAATGGGTGTAGATTGGGATTTTATGAACCAGTAAGACAAGGGTTATATAGTATATTTAATATGGATGCTACAGCAAAACAACAACAATTTAGTTTAAATATTGTTGCAGGTGCAGTATCTGGTATTATGGGAGCAATTGCCGGTTCACCATTTTATTTAGTCAAAACTAGAATGCAAGCATATTCACCAGTTTTTAAAATTGGTGCGCAAACTCATTATAAAAGTATTATTCATGGATTAAGTACAATTTGGAAAACTGAAGGTTTTAAAGGATTATATAGAGGTGTTGATGCTGCAATTTTAAGAACTGGTGCTGGTTCTTCAGTTCAATTACCTATTTATAATTGGGCTAAGCATTTAATTGAACGATATGATTTGGTTAACCAAGGTCCTTTACAACATTTATTAGCAAGTGCTGCAAGTGGTATGGGGGTTTGTATTGTTATGAATCCTTGGGATGTTTTGATGACAAGAATGTATAACCAAAAAGGTAATTTGTATAAAAACCCAATTGATTGTTTAGTTAAAACTGTATCAATTGAAGGTCCATTAGCATTATATAAAGGTTTTATTCCACATTTGTTTAGAATTGGACCTCATACTATTTTGACTTTAATGTTTATGGAACAAACCATGAAATGGGTTAAACAATTAGAAGGTGTTCCTTTATAATAATAAAAAAAAGAAGCATATATATATATATATATATTTTTTTTCAAATAATTTATTTAATAGACTTTACTATACACATAAAAAATTTTTTTTTCTCTATTTCTTTTGATTTAAATATTCTTCATAACCGATTGATTCTAATTTTTCAGTTTTATTCAATACTTCTTTTTCCATATTCATCATATATTCTTCCATTGCAGATTGATAAGTCAATTCACTAGTACCAACAATCCGGAGTGCTAATAATGCAGCATTGGTACTATTATTGATAGCCACAGTAGCTACAGGAATACCCCGAGGCATTTGAACAATAGAATGTAATGAATCGACACCATCTAATGAGCTACCTTTAACTGGGACACCAATAACAGGTACACTAGTCATTGCAGCTACCATACCTGGTAAATGTGCTGCACCACCTGCACCTGCAATAATAGCTTTAATACCTCTATTAGCAGCTTCTCTAGCATATTGATTCATTCTATCTGGTGTTCTATGAGCAGAAACAATTTTAACTTCAAATGGGATCCCAAATTTTTTCAAAATATCACACCCCAATGACATGACTGGTAAATCACTATCTGAACCCATAATGACACCAACAACTGGTTTATCACTATTTTCTTCTTTAACTTCTTCATTTGTATCACCCATAATATTAGATAATCGTTTTTCACATTCTGACATACTACCAGCGACAATATTAATATGTCCCATTTTTCGATCTTTTCTTGTTGATTTCCCATACAAATGTACATTAGCGCCTGGAGTATTTAAAGCTCTTTTACAAATTTCTAATTCTGAATTTGGTTCTTCACCACCTAAAATATTTAACATAATAGCATTAGTTGTTGGACTATTCAAACTTGCAAAACCTTTTGGTAATGGTAAACCTAAAATAGCACGAATATGAGCTTCGAACTGTGATGTAACACATGCATCTTGTGTATAATGACCGGAATTATGAGGTCTTGGAGCAATTTCATTTAATAATAATTCACCATTATCTAATAAAAACATTTCAACACCAAAAATACCTGCACCACTAAAAGTACTAACTGCATGTTCAGCTAATAATTTTGCCTTATATCTAGCAGAATCTGGAACTCTAGCAGGTACATAAACTAAATGACAAATATTATTTTGATGAATAGTTTCAACTGTTGGGTATGAATGAACTGAACCATCAACAGATCTAACAACCATAACTGCTAATTCTTTAACAAATGGTGCCCATTTTTCTGCATATAATGGTCTATCATTTAAATATTCTAATGCTTCATTAATCATTGATTCATTTTTGACAACAAAATTACCTCTACCATCATAAGCATTTGTTCTTGATTTTAACATGAAAGGATATCCATATTCATCACCAACTCTTTTTAAATCTTGTTCATTGTTTTCCACAGATTGTGATTTTGCACTTGAAACACCATGATTAATAAAATGTTTTTTTTGTAAAAATTTATCTTGAATTAATCGAATTGTATCTGGAGTAGGTTGAATATCAACATTTGGATATTTTTTCAATACTGTATCTAATGCATCGACATTAACATGTTCAATTTCAATAGTTAAAACATCACTTGTTGAGGCCAATGATTCAACTGCCGACGGATCGGTAAATTTACCGTCAACATGTGAACCAATTGCATTAATTTGTTTAGCTGGAGAATTTGAGGCATCTAAGATTGAAGTTTTGATATTTAATCGATGTGCCGCTTCAACCATCATTCGACCTAATTGGCCACCTCCTAAAATCCCAACTGTTCTGTTATCCATGATGTTGTCAAATTTTTTTGTTGTTTTTTTTGTTCTAGTGTGTAGTGAAAGAATTTGGAAAATTTATAAATTCTATGGGATTTAAGACTCTATTAATATGCGATTGGAGCTTTTGTGTTTAGAGAAACACATCGGTTGGACATGCTCCGATTAGTAGTGCTTGATTGTGGGGAGCTTCTCTGTGGCTGCTGGGGCACTGATCCCCGCCCCTGCGCATATCCTATCTACTTGTATCTAATCACCGCTTGACTGTTCTCCGGTTTTTTTTTTTTTACAATCTTCTTGCTAATGCTTAAATGTTTTTTATAGACAATGCGGCTCTTAAGATGGTATACAAGGTTCGATCCATAAATGGTAGTTATAATATGTGTGAATTGGATTAAGTTTGTATTAAATTATTGGGCATAGTCACGCAAGATTGTAAAAACTAGTTCTATTATTATGCTTTAAATATATATATATAATTCAACTATTCAAAAGTTCTAGAAGATCTTCTTAATTTTGAAATCCCCCTCGGTTGCCAATCAGGTCGAAAAAAATCACTATATTCAGTACTGTCAACAACTCCTAATAAATACTCAAACCTATCTCTATCATTTATAACATTTAATACTTTACCTGTGTAAACACGTCTAGTATTTTTCATACCGGGGCAGTAAACATTCATACTTATTAATGATCGACTAGTTAGCAAAGTTTCTATACAATAATCTAGTTTAGTTTCATCACAAACAACAAACAATTGCATTAAATTTGGACATTTTTCAAGTTTATGATTGTTGAAATTCTCACTTTTCAATAATAATCGTTGTAATTTTAGTAATATATTATTTTCTAGATATTCTGACAGATTTTGCACTTCACAATTTAAATGTGTTGCATTAGTTAAGTTATTCTCTTTATCAATTATACCCCCAAAAACTGTAGCATTTGGGAATAATGAAAACTCTAACCTTTTATCAGTTCTTGATGATAGTTTAACGCTTTTGATTCTTGAATAACTCGTTGATAATCCGGATTTTATTTTTTTAATATCTAACTCAACATTAACAATGTTTGATGGTAAAATTCTAATAGGATCTTGCATTACTCTATTAGCTTTGATTCTAATTGTTCTAACATTAACTAATTTCTGTAATACAATAGATACTCTTGATAAATCCACTACTCTTTGTCGACAATCTAATGTCAACTTTGTAACGGATAATCTATTAACATAAGAAGGAACCGTTGCATAATCATCAACTATTAATGTCAAATGGGTTGCATTCATCTTTTGTCTTGATGGAATAGGTAATTGTTCACCACTAGTATAAATATTTATCTCTGCTGCCTTATTTTGAATTGATCCAACAGTTGTAAAAATAAATCTTGGACATGTTCGATATTCCAATACATGTACACCAATATATCTTATATTCATACAAAATTTTGGTATAACATAATTTAATAATGACAATGCTAGAAAATTATTTGGATATCTTGATACTTGATTGGGTTGAGTTGGTGGTTTAATTAATGGAATTTTATATATTGAATCAGCTACAGTAAAAGTTATTTTTGTAATTTTTTGTAATATTGTAGATGATTCTAATCCTTGACCTAATATTAATTCATAGAATTTTTTTATATCTTTCCATCCTATAACTTTGATTGAATCATCTTGTGGTGCACATGTTCTAGCGGTATTATCTGTTAAATTGAAATGTAAATGTGTATGTTGAGTTAATGGAATTACATGGTTTAATCGTTTTGATGCTTGGCTTAGCACTGATGTGCTTGATTGTGGTAAATATTCAACTACGTTTAGAATTAATTCTGGTGGTAGCTCGTCTAACCGTGCCATCGTAATTCTGCTGTATTTGATACTGTTATGGCTTTTAGAGGTTCTATAATTATAAGCTATGATTTAAACCAGCTGCTGTTCTGTGCTTGAGTGTATTATTTTTTTTTTTTTTTTTTTTTTTTTTAGTTTTAAATAATCAACTTGTGGGATTTTTTTAAAGGCCTTATAAACATTTTGAAAATTTGATTAAATCAAGGGGAATAAACAGTCTATTTATACCCCGTGATGCAAAAATTGTCATTCAAATTCTATAGATCATCGAACTCCAAACTTTGCATCGACTTAAGTCAAATCTGTAGATATTTATATTTCTTTTTTTCTCTCATTTAAGGAAGACGATCGATCGTTCTTTTGCATTTTTACGGGTAGATTATTATGCATACAGTTTATATGTATAATGGCTGTACCATGGCCCCACTAACTTACCGGTTTTTTACTAACCAAGTGGTAAAATAACATTTTTACCATTATCTTGTTACTCACATTGTTCAAAACGTATACACAATTTTAAATGACCTACGAATTATATCTTTGGGTTATGATTGATTGATCCAATATTAAGGATAATTCGATTTGATCATTAAAATGACCAAACTTAAGTGCTGATTTAAATGGCTATAGGATTGATTGATATTTTCCTTCTGTCGATTTGATTCAATTGATTAATTATAATCAATATATTGTGATAGCTTAGGATTGCAGTACTAGGAAGCTCTCTAAAATATATCCATTATAAATATACTAGAACCTGCAGTTTGCTTAAAAATCTATCAAGGGACCGATGTGGGCTACTTATCTAATAATATCGATGATGGATGATCAACTCGATTAAGGAGAAAAAAATTGAGACCACAGCACCTGATTACTGTAGAAAGTAAAATTATGCAATCATAGTTAATGAATTAATGAATTCCTAACATAAAATTGCACGGCTTTTACTTGATCACGATTTCTTAAGGATAATTTTACTACACCATGCATGCATTGTTCAATTCTAACGCTGTCATATAGAAATAAGTTAAATAATCCCCACGTCAGAATAATTCAATTGCCGAAAAAAGTTATAAAAACTGGTAGTCCATATTTGATATCTATGAGTTAGCCAATTTAAATATAGCTATCTTTTGTCGATGTTCTGGGTTATAATCTATCTTGGAATATCATTATAATTATAACTAAGCAGGGGGTTAGATGAGTTTGTTAACACTATAGATCGATCGTTGAAAGATCAGATCGAAAGTTCTTAGGGGTGAGAAGTAGTGGTAAAGGATACAAACGACATCCAGCTGAAAATTATTGTATATATATACGTGTACATATTTTTCAAAAAGTGTGAACAGGATGCTTATATATCCATATATTATAAAGCTGGTCAAGCTTATACCTGCAGTAGTACATGAGCGGTTTATATTATTTAATTAGCTAAATCGACCCTGGATCGATCTATGCAGCACAATTTATTGTGCATGTGTACTATATATAGCTAAGGTATATGTGGAAATACACGGCTACTATAGTTTAAGCTACTGTTTTTAACTAGTCTTTTTAAACTGGGGTATCGATTTCTTCTAATTAGTTCATGTATACCGGGTAAATTATGCCCAATTTATAATAAGCTATAGGGAGTTCTATAAATGTAGTGACATATATAGAATGTATCGATGTGAAATCAATATTCCGGTTCAAAATATTTCTATCAAGTCCACTAGCTACCAATTAAATAAAAATCTTGAACACTAAGAAGGTTATTCTGAATATTGATTGCAATGGATACATCAATTAATTTTATGGTAGGATCTTTCGTTGTTAATAGCTACAATGTCTCTATCAGTAATTAATTACAAGTAATAACAGAATGTGTGTTGCTATAGTATTTACTGGAGTTAATTATACCATAATAACCACCCAGCTTAGAACCAAGTTTATGGGCTTTAAGGTACCTGATCGAAAGTCATTAATTTTGTCTTAGACATACTGTCAATTTTTAAAGAAGCTGAAACAAAATCGCGATTTCTTAAACTATAGATATATATATGTATATGGATATACTATGTATACATGTATACAAAGTAAAATACGTGGACCAAAAACCGATCGAGGGTTAACTTTATACACGTTTGAGGCTTCAAGTGAGGCTTCTAAGAAATCTTAACTTATATATTTAAATTCGGATATTATCCTTATTAGGAATTTAAATTAATCCCAGATACTCGAAGTGTATTCATCTTTTAAGATCGATCGAAAAGGGGTAGAAATACTCAATGATGCTATAGCTATATATATATCGGATATATATATAATCTATAGCTATACTTGAAGAAACGGTTGGATCCTGATATTAGTTTAAGTAAATTTAAGTTATATAATGGATCGTTCAGAAGTACACAACTGAATATATATGCTATAGCTCAATTGTAAAAGCAATCGATTTAGGACACAGAGTCTAGATTCTGCCTATATTACAAGTGACGATAAATTATTTGCACTAATTTTATGTTAATTAAGCTATTTAAAAGAATCTGGGTTCAGCTAACAGATCTACCTATCCATTGAGCTCATAAACATTGACTCTGTGCTAGCAGGTAATAATTAATACAACCTATATATAGTAGATTTTCGAATCGTCCCGAGGAATATTTATAATATATGCACACTAACAAAATTGATTTTAATCGAAATGTTAATGATGAATCGATATCCAGTATAACTAGCTTAAACTAGAACAATCTTTATTGAAAAGAACTCCTAAACCTCGATAGATTGCGAAGAGTATGTATTTGATATATAGAGGCATGTACACTAGCCTAGTGACCAATTCATATTATGCATGCATGCATGCATAATTCGCATTGTATATAATTTAGGTACTCTTTAGATACTATAGAAATGGCTAAATCTCAAGTTTGAAAGTTACTGGACCATTTATAACTCAGAGATTAGCCTAGACAAAAGTTAAACTCAAATTTGACACTAGTGGTGCATGTGGAACAATTTGAACCAATTTTCTATTGATTTGGTATTAAAAAACGCGTTGAACGGTTTGTTCGCCATGGTACTGGTATCAGGTACCATCGTTATTATGATCAAACTATAACCATGGCAAGCATAATAATAAGTTACATGCCTGCGGGTTTTTGAAATCCTGTTAATTTTTTCTTTTTCTTCCTAATTAAGAGCTCTTTATGTGCGCATGCCTGCAGTTCATCCAAGTGTCTTCGTATATATGTATTAGTATCAATTGTACCATGAGTAGTACACTTGTAGCAATCGATTGATGTGAATTATATATATTCAAATGCATGCATGGGCTTGAACCATTTTTTTTCACCGTTGCAATTTAAAAATAATTCTGCCTATCTAGTGTTGAAGTTGCAGCAATTGGGGACTAGGGGGGACCCTAGTCCTAAAATTATATAGTACCCATATATATATATAATAACAAGCTGCATGCACCGAATATTAATATATTGTTATTTAAATGATACAGGCAATATATAAAACTTAATTGGTTGCCGTATAGTTAATATATAATATATATATTATAACTATAGAATGTTTTGTATGCATCTATATCTATTATTAGTATGAATGTGTTAAATAAACATCTATAGCTATTTTCCAGTTTAAGACTATTAATTAAATTTTGATTAGTAACAGATATATGCTTATATATATATATATATATATATATATACGCGTACTTCTTATAAATTATTGTACTTAATGAACTGTATGAATTAGCCATAAGTCGTGGCGTAGGAACTTAATTCATAAAAACTTCCTAATAAACTATTCTGTTAATGATTGATTATATAAACTAGATCACATATAAGTATAGAAGTACTTGGTTTATATTAGTTGAGATGCTATTTATCAGATGTATCTATATAATTCTCAACATGCATGCACTTGGAAACCACAGCATTCAATTCCAGTTAGCTAGGTCAGCCATATGTGCAATTAACTGAAAACTCAATAACGTTCGAGTAGATATAGTCTATATAAGCTATAGGCTTGTGATAGGTAAAATTATATATCTATGTTACAAGGAGTGTATATTATAAGAGATTTATGAAATACTGCTAAGATTGTAGTGCCCAGACAGGTGTTCGCGAATGACTGGTTTCTACATGTATGTGCACGTTTAGCTATAGATTAGCTAGTATACTATAGCCTAAAACCTTATCGTCTAAAGCTCGAACATATATTCATCGTCAAATCATTCGAACAATCAAATATTAGTAATACAAATTCATTCATAAAAGCATGAATTTATCTAATTTTGGCTATTATTAGTGCTTATATTGATAAAATACATACATATATATATATATAAAGGGTCCAAGCTATTAAATCGTAATAACATGATAGATACTGCCACTTTAGCTTCGTGGAAATATACATCTAGAGCTTGGCTATTAAGATAAATTTATAGACCGATTTCTAGTTTAAATGATTCACTAATAGGATAAATAGTTATAATATTTAAAAAGCAACATTAAAACCATAGTATATATTCAATACGATTGATTTATTGAAGCAGTATAAAGCTATATCCACGAGTACTAGTTAACACCCTGTAAAACTGAAATTTTTTGCCGCACCACAAGTTCAATATATTCCCGATCGGTCCCAAAAACTTTCAAAACTTTAAATTTATTCGATCGACGCGTCGATATTTTTGTAAACAATAAACACACGCAAAATTTTTTTTTTTTTTTTCTTAAATACACGTACTAACCATATAATACCATCAACTATAGACAGTTTCAGCTAACCGTATTACTACACTTGATACAAAGAACATGTCGGAGAATAACGAAAATATCACAAATTTTGAAGATATAGAAAATCAAAAAGAAAACATTGAACCACTAAGAGAAGGTAGATCAGCGAGCTCATTAGCCAAAACTTTCAAAACAAATCCATTACAAGCAAAAGATTCACAAAATTCCAAAAGAACTGAATTTGAAAATTTGATTAAAGAAAGTGATGAATTAGATGATCCCATTGAACCATATTTAGAATATATCAAATGGATTCATGAAGAATATCCACAAGGTAATAATAGTGAGAGTGGTTTATTACAATTATTAGAAAGATGTACATCCAATTTTAGAGATGCTGAATTTTACAAAGATGATTCAAGATATCTAAAAATATGGATGGAATACGTTAAATATAGTGATACACCCAAAGAAATTTTTTCATATTTATCAAGAAAAGGAATTGGCAGAGGGTTATCATTATATTATGAAGAATATGCCGCTTATCTAGAAAGTGTTGATAAAAGAAATCAAGCAGATGAGGTTTATCAATTAGGATTGCAAGCAAATCCTAGACCTTTAGAAAGATTAAAAAGGAGGTATAAAGAATTCCAAGAAAGATTAAATGCAAATCCTCCAGATCCAAATGAACCTAGATCACCTGTTATGGAACCTGTTCGACCTGCATTAGCATCAAAAGGTTTTACAATTGGTGGTTTAGAAAGTGATGAACCAGTTCCAAAATCTAAAGAAAAATTACAAATTTTTACTGATGATGGTGAATCAGTAGCTGCAAGTAGTAATGGTGGATGGGATAGTATTGGTAGCTTAGCATTTAGGAAAAAAGAAAATACAATAGAAGCAAAACAATGGGTTGGTGAAAAATTAAAACAATCATCTGATACTAAAGCTTCAAAAACTTTATCTGTTTTTAGAGATTCTGTTCCAACTGCATCAGCTCCTGGTAAAAGAGCAGAGAAAATTGCAGTTGCGATGAATTTTATTAATGTTAATGGTGAAGAATTTTGTTTAGAGGAAGTTTTGGCAAGATCAAGAAGAATTTATCATAATATTTATCCAAGACCTGAACAATATAATAACGATTCAACAGTTCCATTGAAAGGAGGTATGTAATTTTTTTTTTTTTTTTTTTCAACTATAGAGAAAGACTAACATTTTTAGATTCACCGGTCAAAGTACCAAGATCACCAACAATGACTCTACATACAAAGGCAGCAACAGAAGAAGTATATGAGATGTTCAATCAGCCATTAGAGAATGATAGTGATGATGAGAATAATGTATATGATACTGATTATACAATGAACCGTCAATACGATGACTACGATGATACTAATACTAATGGTAAGTTATAATCCCTTCAATTTTTTTTTTTTCTTGGTATGCGAATAGTAACTGATAAAAGGCTGACAATAGATAAACAGGCTGATTTAGATTCTCAATACCTTCCTAATGACTCGAATCAATACCCACAAACCCCTGCAAGGAATACAAGTAGTGATAAAATATATCTACAACCTACAATGACACCAATTGCAGAGGCAACCGAAACTCTAACTCAACATATGAAGAGAGCAAATTTATTGTATAATGAACCTTTGGTTGATAAACAGTTATTAAACCCAATCGAAGAATCATTGCAATTAGAAATTTTGGAAAAAATTGATCCCAAACTAGGAACTTATAATGGGTTTTATATAATCAAGGAAAATGGTGAAAAAGAAGATCACATAAAAAAATCAAAAGAACGAAAATTGATCATTATTAGATTGAAAAATGAGAATTTTACTATAAAAAATATACTAGGTAAAGGAGGGTTTGGATCGGTTTATTTAGCAGAAACAGATTTAGGTGATTTAAAAGCTTTAAAAGTTCAAAAAGATCAAAATCCTTGGGAATTTTATATTCTAAGACAATTGAAAACTCGACTAGATTCTTCTAACATTAGTAACAGAGATTTAAAATCTATTGTTCATGCATCTTCATTATACAGTTATAATGATGAAACTTGGATGACTCTAGATTATTCAAGTCAAGGTACACTTCTTGATTTAATAAATCTGCTTCATTCCAAAGACGATCCTAGAAATGGTTTAGATGAAGTTTTGGTATTATTTTTCACAATTGAACTAATCAGAACAATCAAAGCTATTCATTCTACAGGTATAATCCATTGCGATATTAAACCAGATAATATTATGCTAAGATTAACCCCAGTTGCTGATCATGAATGGAACAAATATTATTCACGGAATGGCTCTGATCATTGGGATGCTAAAGGTTTGATGATTATTGACTTTGGTCGAGCAGTTGATATGACTGTACTTTCACCAACAGTTAAATTTAAAGCAGATTGGAAAATGGATAATCAAGATTGTGCAGAAATGAGAGAAAATAAAGAATGGACTTATCATAATGATTATTATGGTATTGCTGCAGTTATTTATTTATTATTATTTGGTACATTAATTAAAACTAATAAGATTGATGGAATGTGGAGGATTAATGGAGTATTGAAACGATATTGGCAGAAAGATTTATGGGAAGATTTTTTTGATGTGATGTTGAACCCTGAAGTTCATGGTGGTGGCGTGTTACCTATAATGGGGGTTATGGAGGAAATTCAGGGTAAATTCGAGACTAGATTGGAAGAGATTTGTGAAGGTGGTGGTGTATCGTTGAAAAATAGTTTAAAAAGTTTGGAAAATGAACTTTGGAGAGCAAGGAAGTAGTATGTTTTTTCTAATAGACGTGATTTTTGCTCTTTGAAAAGAATCAACGGGCTGTAATGTTAATCCAGGATCTATTATCTTTTTAAAGTACTTGTATACATAATAATGTTGGGGTCATCTGTCTAATCGCGTTACATGTTATTAGAAAGTTGTGCAGGTTTTGTGGCGTGAACTTTGATATTTGACAATATGCTTGAGCTTTAATCTAGGTTTCAGCACATCCTTACCAGCGTTGATGCGATTGATTTCAAGTCTTACTCAATTACAATCCAAGTGATATATTATATTATGACGAGTTACAATGTAATTGATGTCATATCTAGCGTACTAACAGATTATTCTGTTGCAAATGCATATAAATTGTCCAATTGGGGGCAATAGTTTACAATAATCTTAGCGACTGAATATATATATATATATATAAAGTAATAATTTGAACCTATAGATATATTACGTTACGTTCACCCACTTTTCACAATTAAGTACATACAGAATATGAAAATCAAAATTCCACTTATAGTCGGATGGTCATGGTTAGATATATACCCTAAGACTACTGATTTATAAAACAGAATAATCAATAAATATTAATACAACACTATCTACCATAAATACATAAACTATTTTCCACTTGCACCCTCATTATCCGTTTTTATTCTTTTCCCCAAATCTTGATTCTTCTTCTTCTTCTCTGCATCAGTATCATGATAAGGAAACGGACCTCTCTTTGGACCTTCCAATTTTTTTTTCAATAAATCCACTTTTCCTTTCAAAGATTTAATTAATATAGCTAAAGGTTTCTGTTGAGCTGCTTTTTCAGCTTCATCATCAGTAACAACTTGTTTAGTTAGTAAATTAAATAGTGTACCGAAAGTTAAAGCCATAACAGTACTAGTTAAAATAATAACATTATAAGGCATACTAAAATCCGGAGTTGGTAAACTTAATAATAATGAAGTGGTTCTGATGGTGAAAGGATAATCAGTATCTAAAGTTGTCAAAACACCTGGTGCAATATCAAAACCTCTATTTGCATCCGGTGGATATTCTTCCAAATATAACAAAGATTTATCAAAATCATAACTCATTACTAATGATGTTTGTGGTGGGATTGTGATTTCAATTTCAATATGTGATGGCTGTTTTCTATCAATTGCTGGACTATAATATAAATCATCAATATAATTTTCATTATTTGAAGAAGAACCTTTTTGTGGTACTACTTTCAAAGTATGTAAATATAATCTCATATACCAAGGTAACGATTCAAAATAAACAAATTTAACAGAATCTGATAATGAAGGGTTAGTGAAAACAGTTCTCACTCCACCTCTATCACTACCATACCCTGTTAATGATCGTTCAACATAAACTGGTGGAGTAACAATAGGTTTGATAATTTCACTATTTTTTGATGAAATTGATAAATCAGATTTTGACCCACTTGGTAAACTAAACCATTCACCTTGCTGAATATTAGATCCATTATTTGAAACAACACTACTAAACCATTTATCAGTACCATCAAAATGAATTTGAAAATTATTTTCAGCTAATGAACATTTACCATTAATTTCTCTACCAAACATTGAACTTAATTCCCATTTATCAATTTCAGTTGGTTCATTTAATGGGAAACATCTCCATTCATCATGATAACTTTTACTTGTATCACAACGTAAGTTTTCAAATGGGATTGGTTTTGGTACAGGTGAGGATTGTCTACCAATAGCTCTTGCAACATCTAATACTGCATCAATTTGTTGATTCATTCTATACCAACATTTGTTTTGTTCATTATTACATTCTGGGAAAACATCAACACTCATACCTTGCCATTGAGCATCAAAAATTTTATGACCATCTAATAAACTTGAAACTCCTGCTTTACCTTTACAAGGTAATAATTTAACGAATGGTGTTAAATTTTCAGTACAGACTGGTTCTTTTGGTAATGCTCCTCTTAATAAATATAAATTATTCATTGAATTATGTGTACCTTGAGGTTTAAAACTTTTAACTGGGAAAGTAGTTTGAGCATCATCAATAAAATTCAAAGATGCACAAAAGAAACCTGATAAATTATTCACAAGTTTATTCCAATTTGATACTGCTTCTTTTCTATTATTACCTTCAACCCAAGCCCATAGTTCTACACCAATACCACCACTATGTGTACCATTTTCAGGTTGTGTACCCCAACTTTCTGCATCCCACCATCCTTGACTAAATCTTAAATGTAATTCATGTGTATTAGATTGTTCAATTAATTGACCTAGAGATCTTGGAAAGTTATTATAATGTGAATATTTAGTATTATCATTTTGTCGTTTATAAAACTCTGATGATGGAGTTTCATTAGATGTTGTTTCAAATAAAAATGATGTTAATAGGTTGTTGCGAGGTAAAGGTCGGATTGTAAGTAGTTCTGTATATCCTGCATATGTCGTTAATATACAAAAAAAGGTTAATATCCAGCTACTATGCATTTTTTTTTTTTTCTTTAAATAATTATTAATATCTTTTTTAGTCGTAAATACTTTTTGATAATTTATCCTTTCAAGTATATAAACCTACTTTGTGCTAGCTTTATAATGTTTGAATTGGAAGCGCTTTGTAATATAATTGGTTGTTAGTATTCAATTGGTCGATTATACCAATTGTCGAATTGCTTGATCGATGCTCTATCAATTCCCCTGCCTAAGTAACTAAAACCTCTTTGAATATCTAATAAAAGCCTGAAAATGACGCAACCCGTAGTAGAAATAATAATCTGGTTATCAAAAAGTATCCAACTATACCGACCCACTATTTATTCTTCTAATTGATGAATGCTATTAATAGTTGAGATGTCGAATGTTTATTGACAGTTAAAAAAATATGAAAATCAAAGGTGAAAAAGAACAACGCGTGCGAAAATCCATTTTTTTAGTTTTTTTTATTCAACACAATAAATCAGTTTTTTTGTCCCAAAAATATTTTATTTTTTCACCACTTTTTTCAAATCAACTTTTTATTCAGTACAAATTCATCACGATAACAAGTGAGAACGAAGAGTAAGAATAAGATGGATAAAAAGCGACAAGAAATCGAGGCTAAGCGACGAGCTAGGTCACAGCAATTGTCTGCTAATATCACTGAAAATGATAATCCGTTATATACTAACAAAGTAACCAAGTATACTGATTCTATTGATCCAAACGATCAAAATCAAAGTGAAAGTGAAAGTGAAGATGAGAGAAGGCTAGTTGGTAGGTATACTGCTGATCAAAGTTTCATAGATGAAGCTGTTGAAGCTGCAGATGATTATAATCCATTAGAAGACCAACGAAAGAAAAAAACTATTTATGATAGAGAAAGTGATTATCAACGACGGAAATATAATCGAATGCAAAATATTAATGAAAATGAAGATGAAAGAATTAAACGAAATGAACTTGAAAGGGAAGAAAGGAGAGTGTTTGAAGCAATCAAGGAAAAAGAGAAAGAACAACAACAAGAAGAAAAAGATGATAAAACCCCACCACCAGAAGATATACCAAGACTAATAGAAAAAAGAGATACTACACCTCCACCTGAACAACCAGTTAGAAAACGTAGAAAAAAATGGGATGTTAGACCAGAAGGAGAAGAAGAATTAAAATCTTTACAAGAAGCTGGTGGTGGTGTTAAAGAAAATAAAGTTGTTAAAGTTGTAGAAAAACAATTAAGTGATGAAGAACTTGATATTTTATTACCTCAGGAAGGTTATGAGATTGTTAGTATACCAAGTTGGTATAACCCTATTAGAAATTTAAAAGAACCTGTAAATAATAATGGATATCAAGTTTTGGAGGATAATTCTCAACTAAATAAAAGCATTACATTACCTACAGAGATTCCAGGTGCAGGTGAATTACAATTTTTTAAACAAAGTGATATGAAATATTTTTCAAAATTATTAGATACCAAAAGTGAAGAAAATATGAATTTTGAACAAGCAAAAGAAAGAAAAATCATGAGATTGTTATTAAAAATTAAAAACGGTACACCACCAGTTAGAAAATCTGCAATGAGAGTTATAACTGATGATGCCAAAATTTTTGGTGCACAGGCGTTATTCGAACAAATATTACCATTATTAATGGAAAGAGATTTAGAAGATCAAGAAAGACATTTGTTAGTTAAAGTTATTGATCGAATTTTATTTAAATTAAAAGATTTAGTAAGACCTTATACTCATAAAATTCTTATAGTTATTCAACCAATGTTAATTGATGAAGATTATGTTACAAGAGTTGAAGGTAGAGAAATCATTAGTAATTTATCAAAGGCAGTTGGCTTAGCACAAATGATTTATACTCTAAGACCTGATATTGATAGTCCAGATGAATATGTTCGAAATACTACTGCGAGAGCATTTGCAGTAGTTGCAAGTGCATTAGGTATTCAAAATTTAATTGAATTTATTCAAGCTGTTTGTAGATCAAAAAAATCTAGTGATGCAAGACATACTGGTGCCAAAATTGTTCAACAAACCGGTTTATTAGTCGGTAGTGGTGTATTACCACATTTACCTGGGTTAGTTAAAGCAGTAAAACCTTTATTAAGTGATGAAGTTAATAATATCAAAACAATGGCAGCTCATGCTTTATCAGCATTGGCAGAAGTTTCATACCCTTATGGTATTGAATCTTTTGTAGATGTTTTGATGCCATTATGGAGTGGTGTTAGACGTCAAAGAGGTAAAAACTTGGCAGCTTATTTAAAATGTATTGGATTTTTAATCCCTTTGATGGATGAAAGAGATGCCAAAGAATATACAAGAAGAGTAATGGAAGTTTTGAAAAGAAATTTTAATACTCCAGATGAAGAAATGAGAAGAGTTGTTTTAAAAGTTATTCAACAATGTACACAAACTAGAGGTGTATCACCACAATATTTAAGAGAAGAAGTATTGGGGGCATTTTTTAAAAATTTTTGGACTGTTAGAATTAGTAGAGATCATCGAAGTTACAAATTGGTAGTAGAAACTACTGTAGAATTAGCTGATAAAGTTGGTGTTGCAGAAATTATTGAGAAAATTGTTAATGTTTTAAAACATGAAAATCAAGTTTTTAGAAAAATGGCAATTGAAACTGTTGATAAAGTTATTAATGAATTAGGTGCTGTTGATATTAGTGAAAGATTAGAAAAACGATTAGTTGAAGGGTTATTAATTGCAATGGAAAGTCAAGATGATAGTAATGTTGATAATATATTATTAAATGGGTTTGGTACTGTTGTAAATGCATTAGGATTAAGAAGTAAAGAATATTTACCACAAATTGTTAGTACAATTTTTTATAGATTAGATCATTCAAGTGATATTGTTAGAGAACAAGCAGCAGATTTAGTTTGTAAAATTACTCTTACAATGAAAAAATGTGGTGAAGATCAATTAATGGGGAAGTTAGGACTACGATTATATGAACATTTGGGTGAAGAATATCCAAATACTCTGGG
Source organism: Blastobotrys buckinghamii (nom. inval.) (assembly GCA_030579975.1). Classification (NCBI taxonomy): domain Eukaryota; kingdom Fungi; phylum Ascomycota; class Dipodascomycetes; order Dipodascales; family Trichomonascaceae; genus Blastobotrys; species Blastobotrys buckinghamii (nom. inval.). The sequence continues at coordinate 217,479 of JAKTSB010000004.1, forward strand.
TAGTGTATTAGCAGCTTTAAATAGCATTGTTACATGTGTTGGATTATCTAGTATGCAACCACCAATTCGAGATTTATTACCAAGATTAACACCAATTTTAAGAAATCGACATGAAAAAGTTCAAGAAAATGCTATTGATTTAGTTGGTAGAATTGCTGATAGAGGAGCCGAAATGATTAGTCCAAAAGAATGGATGAGAATTTGTCATGAATTATTAGAAATGTTAAGAGCTCAAAGAAAGAGTATTAGAAGAGCTGCAAATAATACATTTGGATATATTGCTAATGCTATTGGTCCACAAGATGTTTTGGCAGCCTTATTAACTGGGTTAAGGGTACAAGAACGTCAATTAAGAGTTTGTATTGCAGTTGCAATTGGTATTGTAGCAGAAACTTGTGCACCTTTTACAGTATTACCAGCAGTAATGAATGAATATAGAGTTCCAGAAAAAAATGTTCAAAATGGGATTTTAAAAAGTTTAACTTTTATGTTTGAGTATATTGGTGATATGGCAAAAGATTATGTTTATGCTATTTCGCCATTAATTGAAGATGCATTAATGGATCGAGATCAAGTTCATCGACAAACTGCTGCTACTGTTATTAAACATATTGCATTGGGGACTATTGGATTAGGATTAGAAGATGTTATGATCCATTTTTTGAATTTATTATGGCCAAATATTTTTGAAACTTCACCTCATGTTATCAATAGAATTTTGGATGGTATTGATGGAGTTCGAAATTGTGTTGGACCAGGAGTAGTTTTAAGTTATACATGGGCTGGTTTGTTTCAAGCTGCAAGAAAAGTTCGAACTCCTTATTGGAGAGTTTATAATAATTGTTACATTCAACAAGCTGATGCTATGGTGCCTTATTATCCAGATTTGGAAGAACCAGAATATTATCGTCATGAATTAGACATGTGGGTTTAATTGTAGTAATTTATGTATATTATTAGTGTATTAATTTTTATTTATTATTTATTTATTAATTGTGTTTCTTCTTCGTCACTACTAGTTTCGTACTCATCACTACTACTATCATCTTCCTCTTCATCACTATCTTCGTACTCCTCGTCATCATCATCATCACTTTCATCACCGTCTGAATCTGACACACCACCCATCATTACTTCTTTAGGTTCAGAATTTGAAGCAACAATCTTCTTTGAAGAAGATGATGATGATGGTAAATCTCCAAAAAAATCATCCAAACTTTGATCATTTAATTTCCTTGATACTTTTGCAACACCATGTCTAGCATTATATTCATCAGTATCAGTGAAATTCGAACTACTAATACTTCTTGCTGTGTTTTGAGAACTCATAATACCAGAAATTGATTGATTTACCGTAGGTTTATTTTCAGGAATAATTTCTTGACGAACATTTGGATCAACTAGACTATCTTCATGGCACCAGCTTGGAATAGGTTGATAAAGACTTAAAGGATGACCCATTGATAAACTTGATGATCCAATAACCAAGTTTCCTGATTTTGTTGTTGTTGTTGTTGTTGTATTGGTATCTAATAATTTCTCTTTTAATGACATTACAGGTGATGGTTTTGGTGCTTGTAAAGTTAATGTAGCAATTTCGGTTGATACACTTGATGTTAACATTGAATGGAACATTCTGGTTCGATCTCTTGTATCATATGAACTATCATATTTAGCTAATTGAATAATATGATTAAAAATCAATGGTAAAAACTCATCTTCTTCTTCATTAGTTTCTTCTCGTTGTTTTCTATCCAAATAATTAGAATAAACTTTTGATGCTAATAATACTAAATGATATCGAACTTGTTCATCTTGGCTAGAGAAATTTTTAACATTTAATCTTAAAACTTCTATTGCCACCTGATGGGATATAGTTGATAATTCACCAACTAACCAAATAATTGCTGCTTTTGCATCACCATTTAATAATATATTTTCATTGTTTAATAATTTTGCTAATTTTATAACTGTTGGGATTTGATTTTCAAAATCTTGTTGAACTAAAACTCTAATAACTGATAAAGAATTTGAAACAATTAAACAATCGTTATTTGAAGTACCAACTTGTTTTAATAACCATTTTAAAATGCTTGATTGTTGTTCTGGAATTTCATTTGCAATTCTACCAATTGCTTTAAAAGATTCTGATATAATTAAATCATTTTCACCAGTTAATGCATAATATTTCAATTCTGATAAAATAGTTTTATAATTATTTAAATTAACAATTAATGTTAAAATTTCAATTTTTAATTTTGAAATTTGAGAATCATCATTTGGGAAAACAAAAAAATTCGATAAAAATGATTCAAAAGATTTTGATGATTTAATTGCAATTGTTCGAATATTTGTTAATGCAACTTGTTGAACTGAATTATCACTTCTTAATAATCTAACCAATGGACCTGCAACATTATATTTATTGAAATATTCCAAACTTGTATAATAAAATAATTTGGAAATTGCCATAATAACTGCCCCATTCCTACTATATAATAAAGGTCGAACATTTTCAAATAATAACAATAAATCTTTATCATATTCAACATTATCATATTCAAATTCATTTGATTCTTGACAATTTAAATAATATTTTGGTTTTTTAATATATAATCGAACATATCTTGTTAACATATCCAAAACTATAACTTGACTCCATTCATCAAATTGTTTCAAATTTCGACAAATATTTCTATAAATCCCATGAATCATATCTAATCGATCTGGTGCAATTCTTGATAATGTAACCAAACTACTGCTAACCACCGAAACTGAACTATCTTTTAATAATTTATCTAACATTTCCAACATTTGAGGACCATTTGATGGATCCAAATCATAACATTTATCAATAGCTTGAGCAGCACCTTTTCTAACAATTGGTGATAAATCATTAATACAATTTTTTATTGCCAATCCTACAATTGGACTAATCATTGTAACTCGGATCCCACTCATAACCCTAACAGCTAATGATCGAATTTGTGCATTTTGATCACCTAAACTTTTTTGAATGGCATTAATTGATAATAATGCCAAATCAGGTTCATATTCTGCATATCTTAATAAATATGTATAAACTAATTTCCTGGTTTCAATATTTTGGGATGCAATATTTTTTATAACATCTGCAAAAAATTGTGAACAATCATCACCTCTACTCATTTTATTTATAACTTGTTTCATACCGTTCAATTTCTCTCGATCACTTGTACCATTTAGTAAGTTGGATATATGTTTGGGTTTGATTGGTGTGTCATCCATTATTCTTGCTGATGCATTGATGGCAGCTTCCAATGTCAACTCTCGCGCCGACTCCAGCATAGTGCTGATTCGGGATAATGAGTCCGCCATTCTTTGTTGTGATGCTTCCAAAAGCGATGTGTTGTCTTATGATTTAGTTTGGATATATATTAATTGAAATTGGCGATGTTTAAATTTGGGATTTTTAAACACGTTAAGTTTTATATGCTTAAGATAGTATATAGTGTGTGGGACCGCGCGTGCGTGCTTGTGCGTTGTGCACTACTGAAATTTCAGTTCATGTTATGAGCTTCGTTCATTATATAGGTCTATTTAGATATTTGACCTGTTTGAGAAGATCCAGGTATGGAATTAGCATTATCTTTTAACTGAGCTCATTTACATATAAGTTAATAACAATCAAGGTCTACTGTTGTTACTCAAGCTAAGGGCGCAATAGTAAGTGAATAATAGAAATCTGTCCAATTCCAACAATACAATTATAAGTTCAAACCAGTACAATTCACATTGTGAATACAAATTTAAAAAAAAAAAAATGGGAAAAGAAAAATAATATTGAAATATAATACAAATAATAGAATTACATAGGATCTTCATCAAATGGTTCATCTTCATCATAATCATCATCTTTCTCAAATTCATAAATAATAGCTCCACCTTGGGCACCACCATCACCATATTCTTGAGCATGGTAAAACGGTAAATCAACATTTTCTTTCTGCTGTTTTTGTTTATCAGTAGTTGTCAAGTTAAAGGTGGTTAAATTCTTTAACAAACTATCATCTTCTTCAGGTTCTTGTTCTTCTGGTTTTGGAGGAGGAACATAATCAATTGTATGTTTAGTATAATCAATTGCATATTCAACAACCACATTTCTACCCGATCGTCTTCTATTTGATAATACAACATTAAACTTTGGTTTATTACACCCGATTGGTACCATCAATTTATATAATTCATTATCTCTTGATTCTTCAGTATGAATATCAGCATGTTGAGGATTTATTTGAATAGTAGCAGTAGCTAAATAACTTAATAAAGTTAAAGAACTTGGATAATAATTCGTTGAAGGTTTTGTATCAAAATCTTGATGGATAGTTGCAATAATTGAAGTCTTTGGTTTAATCATTGGGATTAAAAATTTTGTTAAATGTTCTGATGGGACATATGATAATGTATCAATAATAACAATATTTGCTGTCTCTGCTAAACTGTTCTCTAGTTCTTTATGAATATCTTGAGGTGATTTATAACCACATTGGATGGTTTTATCAACTTTCTTTGGTGAAGCTGATTCAAATGATAAATAAATAACGTTTGTCTTTTCAGGGAGTCGATTTAAAAACTCTAGAATGAAATAATCTGAACTTTGTGCAATAGAGTCTTGTAGTAAGATAAATGGTGAGTAGTCTTTTAAAGACATGATTCTGGGTAATAATACCGCATCGTGCTTGTGTACAACCATTTTTCAAAAAAAAAAAAAATGAATGCTACTAGTACTTATCAGATAAGAAATGTCTAATGATTGAATAATTAGTTTATCCTGATCTGAAAAATTTTGGTTCTCTTTTTTTTTTTTTTTTTTTTAGGTAGTGCGGATTGCGCGCACGCAGCTCCCAACCTGAATTTTTCCAACGCCACTTTTTTCTGTCAGTCTTATCGATTAATTTCAAAGCAATGAAACATTATAAACTATAGACAATCAACAAAGAGTAGAAAAAGATGGGTGTTCGAGGACTATGGGAAGTGGTTGGTCCTGTAGCCAAACCAATCCAGCTCGAATCACTTAGGAGGCAACGATTAGCTGTTGATGCATCCATTTGGATTTACCAATTTCTTAAAGCTGTCAGAGATAGTGAAGGTAATGTAGTACAATATGCTCATATTGTTGGATTTTTTAGAAGAATCTGTAAATTATTATATTGGGGGATTAGACCGGTGTTTGTCTTTGACGGTGCAGCACCGGAATTAAAAAGAATGACAATTAGAAGAAGAAGAGAACGAAGAGAGGGTCATCAAGAAAGTTTGAAAAGAACGGCAGCAAAATTATTAACATTACAAATGCATGATAGAGAAAGAGAGAAAAAGGGCAAAAAAAGAAAAAGAGATGATAAAGAAGAAAAAGAAGAAGAATATGTCTACTATGATGAAAGGAATTTAAATCCAGAAGATAGAAAAGAAAGTCAAAGGAAAATTTTTAAAGCTCAAGATCAATATCATTTACCTGAAGCTGAAGATTTTAGTAAGATTGTTGATATTGATGATCCAAGGTTAATGACAGAGCAAGAGTTGAAAGAATATGCAACTGAGTTTCAAGAACAAATGAATAGTCTGGATAATAGTGGGCTATTTGATACTATACAAGTTGATTTTGAATCTGGGGAGTTTAAACAATTACCATTAGCTACACAATATCAACTAGTTAATACTGCAAGGTTGAGATCAAGGTTGCGGATGGGGTATACGCATCAACAATTGAATGAAAAATTTCAAGATAGAATGGAGTTTTCCAAGTTTCAAATTAATAGAGTTACTCAACGAAATTACTTGACACAAAAAATTATGAATATTGTGGGGATGGATGATACTGAAGCTAGTACGGGAAGAAGAATTGCAGGGCAAAAGAATGGTGAATATGTTTTGAACAAGAATGAATTAGGATGGACTTTGGCTTTAGATAATAATAATACTCAAAAACCTATTGAGTTAGATTCTGAAGGTGAAGAAGTTAGTAGTAATAGTGAAGAAGAAGAAGATGATGATGAAGAAGAATGGGATGAAGTAGATTTAGGAGATGATAAAGGAGGTGAAAAGATTGAAAAGAATACAGAGGTTCAATTACCGGATGAGTTACAAGGATTTGAAAATCAAGTTCAAAGACAGCAACTATATGATAAACTACAACAAGCTGCGGGTACAACCACCAAACCAGTTAAAAAAAGAAGTGATATGCCATTTTTGTTAAAAGGTGATGTTAATTTGGATAATTTCCCAGTTAAAGAAGATAAAAAACCTATTGAAAAGAAAAAAGAAGTGGTATTTGATTCAAGTATGTTTGGTAGTAGTAGTTTATTCGGTAATACTGGTCAAAAACAAAAGAAAAATGATGATGGGCCTATTGCATCAAGTTTGAATTTCACTAGTAGTTCTACTATGCCAAAGTATGACTTTAGTGAAGAAGATGAAATGAATGAAGATGATAAAAAGGAAGATGATGATGAGATTTTAGATGCTGCAAAAAATGAAAGAAAAAAAGAAGTATTACCACCATGGTTTCAAAAGCAAAGTAGAAAAAGTGAAGCCGAAAAAATTAATGAACAAGAGGAAAAGCAAAGAAAAGAACTAGCCGAAGAGCAAGGTATTATATTAAGTGATGAAGAGGATAGTGAAATGAGTGAAGCAGAAATTATTAATCTAGATGGTGATGAAAAAAAGAAATCACAAACACCAGAAGTTGTTGAAATTGATGATGATGAAGAAGATGGAGATGTTAAAATTGTTGATCAAAATAATAATAAGGCTGAGTCATTGAAGATTAATAATGAAACAAAAGTTTCTGATACAACTTTAAATGATAAAGCTACAGAATTTGATAGTACTAATGTAATTGAAGCTCAAAATGAAAACAATCATGAGATGGGAGATGGCCGTCAAGAAATAAGTAACCAAAAGCGTACAAAACCGGATCAACAAACCATACCAACGAATAAGCGAAATGGTATAAACCCACAAGGAATCAATATCAATCAACAAGATCAGCAAGATCAACCAAGTGCTGGCTTAGATGATAAAGAAGTAGTAGAGTTGAATGAAGAAGATGAAGAACTAGCAGCTCATGAAGCAGAATATGAAAACGAAGAAACAGAACTATTAGTTGATCAAATGTTGGAAGAATTGGAAGAAAATGAACGGTTTACAAAATCATTAAACAATCAATCATTATTGAATAATAATTTTAATGATGAAATGGAACGATTGAAAAAACAACAACATGATCATCAACGAGATTCAGATAATGTTACCCAAACAATGATTGAAGAATGTCAACAATTATTACAATTATTTGGTATACCTTATATTACTGCCCCAACTGAAGCTGAAGCACAATGTGCTAAACTAGTAGAATTAGATCTAGTCGATGGAGTAGTTACAGATGATAGTGATTGTTTTCTATTCGGTGGAAATAAAATTTATAAAAATATTTTTAATCAATCAAAATGGGTTGAAAGATATGATATTGAAGATATTGAAAATGAATTAGGATTGAATCGTGACAAACTAACTGATTTAGCTCAATTGTTAGGATCAGATTATACTGATGGTGTATTACATATTGGTCCGGTACAGGGGTTGGAAATTGTAGCAGAATTCGATTCATTAACAAGTTTCAAAGAATGGTGGGAAGAAGAACAAAAATCAATGAATCCATTAAATTGTGACACTAAATTTAAGAAAAAATTCCGTTCAACAAATTTAAGTAAAGTTTTTTTAAGTGTAACTTTCCCAAGTGGAAAAGTTAAAGATGCTTATTTTCATCCATTAGTTGATGACGATAATACTAAATTTCAATGGGGTAAACCAGATTTGGATAGTTTGAGGACATTTTTAAGTGGATGTACTGGGTGGAGTAAAGAAAGAATTGATGAAATGTTGGTACCTGTGGTTAGAGAAATGAATAAACCTGGGTTTGAAAATAAGGGTCCTGTACAAACTACTTTGACTGAAATTGTCAAGAAGATGGAAATGGCTGGTCAAAAGCGAATGGGTAATGCTGTCAAGAAATTGAAAAATAAAAAGTAGCGAATACTAATGTTGTATATGAAGATTGTGGGGGGAACTGTAATAACTCATTAACATTGGTTGCAGCTGATGTTTTTTGAAACAATTTCTGATCATTAGATGGGTTTTTTTTATAGTTGTGTACATTATTTTATTTATTATTGTATTTATTATTATTTATTATTTATTTGTTGTTTACTTATCGTTGTTTTATTATCCACTTATTTTATTTTATCAATTGTTATATATATTATGAAATTATATAAAGTCAATATGAGCTGCAATAAACTGTCAATCTTGAATTCTACTTGTATGAATGGTGCCTACCCTAAGCTTCCAGTTGATTTATATGCAGATCTTGACAATCATTGCAATAACTACATGAAAATCGATATATATCAACGTCCGGATTATGATCAACAATTGATTGAAATATTGGTTCTTATATTTACAAAGGAATTCGCCAATATCATATATAAAAATTGTATAGATGTATGGATTAGAATATCTTAATTATCACAGTTAATACTTAATAATGGAAACCTTTAACTATAATATACTTTGTATGATTATATATTCAATTACAACTTGTACGAGCATCTTTATAACGTACTACAGACCTGCATGCCATGGGTATACACATACAAAGCTGCAGATATATATCACTCGTACAAGTTGTAAGATCATTAAGCTTGTTAGCAGCTAGTTGACCAAGTAGTAAACCCTCTTGGTCAATCATTATATTCATCAACCTGCAGAACAGTATATATATACCGCCTGTGTCCCAACTGCGCATGCAGCGCTTGTAAATATCACCGTAAATGATGCTAATTTGTACCTAGGTTTAGATTTTAAACTATAATTGATATATACTAGCTTGAATTTATTAAGCTGTGCCCATTGTAGTAGCTCATTAAACAAAAGAATAAGAATATATCAACCAATCAACCAGATAATAAACCTCAAGGTCACATTTAATACCAGAGAAGAAACTAAACGAGTGTTCAAGGATTTCATTGACAACCAAACGTCTCAGAATATAAGAGGTATATACCAGGGTGGTAGCAAAATTCAAGAACTCATATATATATATATACTATAGTCAAAAAACCTATAAAATGGAAATATGAATTACGAGATCAACAAAAAACAAATCCATATTCGAATAAGGGCACATTATAGAGCTAAACTTGTAAATATCTGCGATAGAAACGTCGATCAGAACTCAAGATAGTCCATAGATCGATCTCGCATGCCCATACGTATATCCTTAATTAATAACCAGTTTTCACTTAAGTTTCTTCAAATGTTTATTCTTGTGAATATTTGTTTTCTTGCATATCATACATTCACGAGATATAGATGTGTGAAATTAGTCGATATATATAACTAATCAATTATAATATGAATAAATTTTAGAAAATAGTAGATCACAAAGGGTGTATAAAAAAAATTAGAAAAAAATAAACATTCGTTATAATTAAAAGTTCCACAATTAATAAGTGGCTCGATTTTTTTTCAGTCTAAGATAATTAATTAATAAATATTTACTAAATTTTAATTCCCTCCTATATATATATACTATATTAATAAGTGTTGTATAACCATAGTGTAAATGGCCTGATTTTTGTGTATATATGCATACTTACGATTTTCTACCACTGTATCCGTAACTGTGTTTTACCAGTAAATGGTCCATTTGCATGCATGCAATTAATTAGTGATTCATGGCAGCGCTGTATATAACCAATTCTACAGAACTATTATAAAACGCCAATCTCACGAGGCTAGCCACAGATCTAGATCGATGCCATCCCGGAAGTTTGCACCAATTGCGGATACAAAATCATCAGTTCAAAACTTCGATACTTTTCAAATCGATAGTATACCATGGCAGGTAAAGTAACCGAGGATTGTCCCCTCATACTTCCACGAAACCGAATAGAAAATCAGTCTAAATCGATCGATCGATACTTATGGTACCTTTAAGGTTACAGTATAGGCTTAATTTACATTTGCTATAAAAGTCAATTGATAAAAGAGGTACCGTTTCTAATTCGCTATCAGTGCCCCCCAGGATATAGTTGTATCAGTTTTCTTCTCAGAGTGCTGTAACTATAAGCTAGCTTGAGTTAATTAAAAGCCGAGTATAGCATAGATCGAAAAGTTGGCTAAATTACATCCTTCTAATTCGATAATGATTAGATTTAGATTAGTTCAATTAGAACACCATATCTCAATATTTTTTTTCAAAATTCTAGTAGAACGTTCCTTATATATGTACAACTAGGCACACAAAATGAATGGGATTTGTTAATAATTGAGTATATTATATCCGGAAGGTAGGCATGTTGCAGTTAGAACATAAAACCTATAGACGTCTCGATTTATCATGTGGATAACTTATGGATGTACAAGTCTAAAGTTCTTGCGAGTTAATTCGAGAGATTTTAGTTGCAATTGATGAGAAGAGTGATGAGTTTTTATTGTACATTAGACATGTACAGGGAAAGTGGTAACTTTTTCCATCAATCAAAGTATAGCTGGCTAAAACGTAGTACCTATCGACATGATATCCAGAAATTATTTCTTAGGTCAATCTCTCGTAATCAATTTTTCTATTCTCATTACCATCCAAGGATAAACAGTTTATCTATCCTCCAAGCTTAGGCAGACCTTCTGCTTCTTAGTGATATAGTAGATCAACTACTGAATCAAGCAAGCACCCTTCTCCTGAATCAGTCTATAATTATGAAACCTTAGCTACACCTGAACTTTTCTACTTCATCCTTCTCAAGCCTTGTAGAGAAATTATTACCCACCATGGTAATTGCCTAATAATTTACCCATTAAATCCTTATAATATTCTATAGTGAGGCTAACCTTACATATGTGTAAAAACACGTTGAAGAACAAAAAAAACCGTTGAAAAAAGGGAGGGGTGCAAATCTCGATCGATCGATCGAGCGATCAGATCTCCTTAAAATTTTTCCTTAACATTATCTTCAACGGTTTGATTAAATTTTCTTCAATGATCTGTGCAGCGGCATCAGACCAAAAAAAGCTGTTCCAAGCGTTTCAAAATACGAGTGTGGATGTGCACAGACCTTCAAATATCCCCGCGCAAACCTAAAAATTTTCAAAATTCTTCTAGTGCGGCAAAACCGTTGAAAGTAAAAATAAAAAAAAAAAAAAAAAAAACTAGCAATAGTAGTTTTTATTTTTTGATGGTCTCCTTTTTTTTTTTTTTTTTTTGACTCCTTAAATAGTTTTGACTTTCCTTTAACATTTTTTTTTCAATTCGAAAAGATTAAAAAAAAAGATAACAATTGTTATCTTTAGAAGTAGAACTAGCAAGATTAATTACAAACTATTACAAAACTATTTCTTACTGAAAAAAACGAACTTGATTGGCTAGGAAGATTGAATATATCAAAAAAGCTCAACTAAACACTCAACACATTACAAACGAATTTGCATATTAAAACACCAACAAAAGAAGGAAAAGAAAAAAAAAAAAAATGAATAGTAGTAACAAATTAATGTTAAAATCTACAGACACAAAGGCTAAAGAATTTGAAAACTGGAAAAATAAATTAATAAGAAAAGGTCTATTCAAAGAAGAGGATTTTAATGGTACAATTAATATTTTTTTACTAATAAAAGCATTTGAAAATCGACTAATAGAAGATGATGAATCAACCCCTGATGATTCATATACAAGTAGAAGAGAATCATATATAGAAGAAGTTAATGAAGATGAATGTGAAGTGGGATTAACAATGTTTGAAAAATTACATATTGATAATGATAAATTAGTTAATGAGATTTGGGATACTAATAAAGAATTAAATCCCAAAAATATGCATTTATTATTCAGAGAAGTTGATAGATTTGTTAATGTTAGAAATCAATATCGAGAATCTCATAAATCATTTTTAAATATGAATACAAAAAGAATTAATCATGATAGAAAAGATCTATGGGAAGATTATAGTTTTATAATTATTCGGGATTTACAAAGAAAAATCCCTTGGAAATATTTACAATTATTAGGTGGGAGTTATTTTAAAAGTTTGAATGATTTTTTACAAATAATGGATAGAGAATGGGATAAAGTGTTGAAACGAGATGTTAATATTAAAATGAAAGATTTTTTCGATAGATATAGTGTATTAACAAAATTAAATTTACCAAATTTTGTTAAAGAAGCAGAAGATATTGTTGATGAATATAAATTATATAATCGACATTATTTCAAATTAATGGATACATTAATGGGAGCATTAGCAACTTATTATCCTGGTCCAAGTAAAAGAGAACATCCTTGTTATGCTATGGTACTAGATAAATGTAAAAAACTAGAAAGATCAGATGCAAGATTAGCAGATCATCGACTAGAAATTAAACAATTATTTCAAGATGTTCAAGAAAGAGTTAGCACTACTATGAATACAAGTCAAGTTGCCGCTAAAAAAACTACCCCAGTTGTTTATGCTGCTTCAGTTAAAACTAAAAGTATACCAAATTGGAATGAACCACCTTTACCAAATGATGAAACTACGTTTAATTATGATACTCAATGTGAAGAATATATTCGTTTATGTACTAATTGTGGTAAAAAAGTTCCAATTAAATATTTTCAAAATAGTCAACATCTAGATTGTTTTGGTCCAGTTATTTAGGTTATTTTTGGTATTGAATGGGGGGTTCTTTTTTTTTTAATGTGTTTATGTATTTACGTATTATTTATAGATGACTTATGAAAAATTTTATTGTTAGAAAATATTGTGGGATTTAATATTGGAATTGTATGTTTTGTAAGATAATGAATTTGATAGCAGATGCTAAGTAGAAATTGATTCCTGTGACACACTGTTAAAGGATTAAAGACTATGACTTTGGGTTACGGTTTGATTATATCATGGATGCCATATATATATATACATGTAGATGCGTAGAATTTTCCAAGCTGCCAACATTCTGAACAGCATTTGAGACATCGTGTTAGAAACTTTAAATTATTCTTTTGAGACCTATCAATCGATATATTCCGGCCGATATGCCTAAGGTCGATCTAGCAGTATGGACTCTATATATTGTATGCTAAGCGTGATCATGGCAAAGGATCTAATATTTAGTTCGCTTTTTTAAAAAAATCATGTTGAGACCTCGTTTTATATAAGCTGGACCTTATATTGGACTTTTATATAAAACCTATAAAAATTAATGAGACAACGTCAAATATAAAAAACATGTTTCTCTAGATCGATCCTGAGTTTTCTGAAGCTCTAGAACTATAGTATATATACTATTTTCAGATTTTTGTAATTATCCAAAAGGGCCATTGCATGCATGCATGCACATAGTCTGATTCTCGTATTTTACTCCAACTCCGTATATATGCTATTCGAAAGATTCCAATGGTACATCGATAGTAGTCAACGACTTAATTAAAAAAAAAAAAAAAGATATTATTTATAACATAAAATGTTATTATCCTTATCTACTTTATTTAATAATATTTTTCTTTTACTTACTCATATATCAAATCGTTTTATTCAAACATCTTAAACATAAATCCGCTTCTAGTAACTGTATATTACGAATTCCGAATGCTCACTTCGTTCCGAATACTCTACTCGGATGCTCGCTTCGCTCCGGTTCCGAGTAGCTTCTTCTTTACTTTCATTTTTATGATAAACTATATTTTATATTCAACTTAAATGGCCATATATACAACCGGCATTCTATCAGCTATAGAATGCCTCCTCCTTATATGTTTATATTTATAAATTGTTTTCGCAATATGCCGATAAAGCCAAAAATGGTCTATACCCAGAATAGCTAGAATATATCGATCTGTAATAACAAAATAAGTCAAGCTTATGTTTGATACAGGCTTGAACCATTGCAGATACATTTGTTAATATGTTAAAGTTTTATTGAGGTTAGCGTTAGTATTAGTATATTAGTTAATGTAGTTTGTTAGCTATTTGGAATAAATAGTGCAACGGAAATAAACATGAAGTGTTTATTTATGTTGGGAAATAATTGTGTAGCGAAATCCTAGACAATGCGGCTCAGGCTAACAATATAAACATCGATCCAGCTTTATATACAGGTTTGGCTTTGCGTACTATTGAACATGAACAAAAATATGTACAGAATAAATAGGTAAACAGCTGATAGAATGGAGTATGAAGGTTTTTTTACTATAGTATAAAATTAATATATTATATAAAAAGAATTAGGGGGTCCCTGTTTGACTGAATTAGTTGGTGTTGCAATACCATCAAAGAATGTGTGATAAGGAGTGAAAGATAAATCTGATACGTAAATAGCTGGTTTGCTACGAAATATATTTAAGTATAGCTACGTATAATATATTAATATATATATTAGAAATAAAAAAGATGATGCCAGGTAGGTGATGGAATATTTTTTCAAAAATGAAAGTTATTGATGGATTGCAATGTTAAAGTAAATATATATATTATAAGAGACTATGGAATACTAAATCTATATGGAAACGTTTCTCAAACCGTTTCAATTTAGTAGCTACTAATAGTATACATATGATTACTATACAGTTTCAAAGAGCTTGTTCTGAAATAGATAATAGCATTACATGTATTGCAATAATTTAACCGGTCATGATAGCTAAACCTTTCAATAACCATTTCTTTTGTAACTCGATAATTAATTTAATCGGCCATTAAAAATTGACTGCTTATTAATTGAATTTTGATGTTTACCTGCTGAGCAAGAGAATAATTCAAACTATTTGCGAAATATTTGTTTCTATTGAGTATCATGAATTTTTTAAATAGCAGAAGCTTTAAGAATTCAATAACAATATTTACGAGAAAAAAATTTTAGACTTCGTGAATTGGGTTGTAAAGTTTATACAAACTATAAGAAAATATATTGCTTTGATAGTTGTCTCCATATGTTCTTCTTTCGAGATCTTTTTGCTACGTTCTATAGTATACACATAAGACACATAGTATATATTTTTTCACACATGTTAACGCCCTTATTAGAGTTACCACTACTTCTTTGATATCCCGAATATTAAAATTGACAGTGTATCAAGTTGAGAAACTCCACTAAACTAAATCTTTTGCTGAAGTACACTAAAAAGAGGTATGACTAGCTTCATGCAGCCCAAACTAGCTGCATGTATTGTATGAGGAATGATCGAACTTAGTCTGGTTGAATCATAACTTAGCTCCTGGCAATTCTTGTCTGCTTTATGCATTACAAAGTATAAAGAGCAGTAGTTCTAATCATTCAATATAGTCTATCCTAACCATACCTAATTAACTGTGGCCATACCAGCACAATTACAAAAATTACCGCATAGCCATACTGCCAGTTGTACCCAATAAGCCTCGATTACACCACCTTTGTATATGCACTTTTGAAAATAAACAAAACCTATATTTCCTTTTTCATCATTTTTAAAGACATAGAGCTAGCAAAACTAGGCATTTCAACTCCACTAAACCATCCATTACTTTTATTCTCTTCAGTTTCAATCATCTCTTCATAAGATACCCCATCATTATTGGTAGCAATTTTCAAACTTTTACTCATTTGTTGTTTATACTCATCATACCTATCATCATCAAAAAATTCATTTTCAACGTTAGTTTCTGCAGACAAAGTATCGATTTTTTCTTCAATAACTTGTGAAGTATTTGTAGCAGGAATTGCGAATTTTACAGATTTATTTTGAAATTTCTGTGTATTTTTGATCATATCAAGATTGTTTTCTATAAAGTTTGAATGGGTTTGAGAAAAAAGGTAATAAGAGGAGATATAAGGTTTTTTATATCTTATTCCAGTTCAGGTGGATGGATTGGGTGGCTGCATCGATGGGTGGTGGTATTTCCAAAGTGTGATCGAAACAACAAAAAAATGTTGGGGTAGATTTTTTACTATAGGTGGTGGGGCTCAAAAGCAAAACAAACCATCATCGATAAAACAGCGTGTTGGGATGGTGGTGGTATCCTGAGACATTTACTTTAAGCGTGATTGTGTTAAAAAATCTGGGGTAAAACCAAAAAAAAAACAAAACGCTCTTAATTACAAAAATGCGGTGTTTTTTTTCTTAACAAGCTTATGTTTATTATATAATTATTCAGCTACTGGGGCCAAAATCAGTTACCTTGTACCAGTGGTATTTCGCTTCAATAATTTGATAAGTTCATATATATGCTAGCCATAAGTGTACAAGATTAAAATTTAAGTACTTGTGCCATGGTAATCTGAGTAATCAGTGCATGCATAAGGAGAAATTCACTAACCATTAAGATACATCACGATAATATCTTGATAAAAGAGGTATTTTTGTAAGCTTTTTGATTCTTTAAATAGGTTTATTGTGAACACTTGAGGTATATTGATTTATTGTTACACAAAAAGCTGCAAAAACCTGTGTTAAGTACAATATATGTTTAAAAACTCTTTAAATTAATAAAAAGAGATGAAGTGTTTTGAGTCTAAAACCGCTTTAAAGCTTAAGTTAATGCGCTGGTACCAGTGGTAATTATGGTGAGTATGATGAATAAGCATCATGTTGCGGTAAGTTATATATATCGCTCTTAGAATATATACACGTTTAGCTGCTACAAAAGTTGCAGTAGATCTATGATCCACTAGTTGATAAATTTATAGTATCTTACAACCAATTGATTACTCTGAAGTTCAATGTTCATTACTTGTATAGCTGTATATATACAAACTAGTAGCCCATGGTAGCTACAGGTTTCAGCTTTCTGTTTAGAATAGCGGTTTGGTTATAATTTAGATTGTGGCATACCAATTATAATGACAGCTTATATACCATGGCAGCCTATGATTATAGCAACATATAGTGAAGAGTAGATGAAGCTAGTACGTATCTGTTGTGAATATGATTTATTGGATATCGATACTAAACAAAAATTCAGGGGGGATTAGTATATAAGAGGTCAATTGAAATGACAATCAATAAAAACGATCAATATTTTCATGATTGCAACCATAAAATAAATAAATAAAATTAAATAAATGAGTAATTACAATACTAAAAACTACAACTCAACCCCATGATACTCATCTCTCCATCGATTAAAAGTCTCTTCAGTAATAGGAACATCAAACTTCAATCTTAATTGATCAAATGGTAACCCTTGATTCTCTTCAAAACCTGCCACTCTCAAAACCTGTCTTTTATCTCTATCACTATATGGTCCTTGACCTTGATGATGATTATCTGGAATACCAAACCCTTTGTCAATAGATTCAACATATGGTGATACACCAGAAGTACTTACACCAATTTTCGATGCGATTTGATGCTTATTGTTACCAATTTCTTCGTAAGTGTCTTGGATTTTTTGCTTGGTTGTGTCGCTGTATAAGTTTGCCATTTTTTTTCTGAGTAGGAGCTTGTTTTGATCTTTTTTTTTTTTTTTTGCTTGCTAGTAGTGATATAGTTTGAGTTGGTTAAATTGAAGGGTGGTATCCATGGAATTGATGAGGTATTTATATATAATTCATTGGATGTTTCTGAAAATCTTAATTAATGCATAGGCGGGTTTTACGAGGTGAGTATATAATGGATGGTTGCGGTTCTTTATTTCGTTCAATACCATCCATTCATAAAAATTTTAAAGGTTGATACGGTATATACCCAGGCTATCAATTGCTTGATATTTTTTAGTTTGTTTGATTGTAAATGACGTACAAACTATTGAGATATAATAAAACCCAATTTGGCTTGACACTAGATATCAAACTGTTACTAATTAATTAACATGAATCAAGTCCAATAGCTTACCATGGCTTCTCTTTTTTTTTTTTTTTTTTTTTTTGAGACAGTTCTATAGCTTTCACCTTGGAATCTCCCCATACTACTGCCTAAATAAATTAATTAGATTATAGGTATACCCAAGCTTTATGATATTCCATTGCAATGATGGTCAACATCAAAGCTTAAAGTGCCCATAGTATGTGTACATTGTACAACCTAACAATTATGATTTAATTTCTAAGTAGGCTAGTCTATATATTATAACGTATATATATACCCTATTTGATCATAGCAATCCATATGTGCATCCATACCATGTCCTGTTTTGTAGTTTACCCCTATAGTTGCCTGCAGCTGGTCTAGCAGAACGTTCGGTGTCGATCCAGCTCAATGTTGAGAATTTCAAGAATTGCAAACCTAAATGAGCTCATAAAATTTGCTAATCGATCATGCTATCACAACCCATATTAGTGCGGGAAAATATATGCTTTACTACACTGTAGTTACATTATTGGAGATTCATCTATCCTATATGGATATATTGGCAATGGTTGTAGTTATAGTAGGATTCAAACTAACCCTACCACCTGGTACTGGTAGAGGTTAGCTATAATTGCAACCCAGCTTTTTTTACAATAAGCAACCCAGCCAGCCTCTGCGGCTTACGAGCTAAATATTGCATCAATAACATTGTGGCGCCGGCGGTGCGTGTGGCCACCGGCGTAATCACGCATAAGTTTATGCAGCAACAATTAATTGCACTGTGTAGATTGTTACGCGTGCTAATCACGAACCCCACAAAAAAAAAAACAATTCTTAGATCTTCGAAACTCCCGCGATCATCTGCTGCTATTCATCATAAATCATCAATAATCAGGATGTCATCTTCTCATCATCTAATCATCTATCTGTACTATACATATACAACAAGCTGTTGGGGAGCTTGGTAGTACGTACAAAAGGCAAATATCGGTAGTTCTTGTAAGTTCGTTGTTATTATCAATCGATTCACAACGCGAGTGAATTAAATCAAAATAGCAACCGTTTAAATTAAACAAATTTAAGGCCCAACTTTCAATATATAACAAACAATCGAGAGAAGATATATTATAAACCTTAGAAAGCATCCACTTCCATCCACACAGATGACTACTAATCAATCAAAGACTCATAAACTGAAAACTATAGATCTCGAGATAAGATATGGCAAAAGTATCACAAAGATCCCAGTAAAAGTAAGGCTCAAATAGCAAGAGGATTATCACTAAGTCATCGGTCTGTTTGTTATCATATTAAACAAATCAAAAATGGAACATTCAAAAGAGAAAGAAAGCATGGGCCCGATAAAGAATTCAATGATAGAGAGTTCCGGCATGTGAAGCATGCTTTGAAACGAAGAGACCAAGATGAACCTTTTGCTGTATTAAAGGAAAGATAAGGATGGAATTTTAGTGAGTTGATGTTTAGAAGATATAAAAGGGCTCTAGAAAATCAAGAAGGTGTTTCTTATAATTTACAACGTTAATAAGTGGTCAACCACATTCAACTGCGTTAAATCAGAGAGGATAGATCATTGAGGAATGAGGGTTTGCTTCACTGACGAAAGTTTCGTATGTTATATTTAACAAGGTTTTTTTTTTTTGGAATTCAATATACTCATCTGTGCTGCAGTTATTAGCTCAAATTTAAAGCTTAAGTGAAAAATCCAAATTGCATGTGAGTATAGTGCATGATGTACCACTCGGAATGAATAAGCATAAGAACATATGCAGTTTTATTAGCTTTATGTTGAATTAACTCAAGTTGGCTATAGATCTCGAGTTGTGTCAAAAGTTCTTTTCATAAGATTAGTTCACAATAACAAATATGATACAAATTCAGATATTTATAATATTTATATGTAGTCTGCTTTTTCAGATTCCCTATTAGAATCACCCTCAGTTATATAGAACCCAAATATCTCTTCAAACTTTTGAAACAGGAATTATAAAGCTGTAACTTATTTAGTTAAATCTTCAATTGTTATTTGAACCATTGCTACATCTATTAAGGACATTAGAACTATATAGGAAGAGTACGTACTCAGAAGTTGGTCTCAGCGATTAATTGCCCTTACCTGGTGCATGCCTTCAATCCCACCTATTAACCTGAAATAATCCCCCCTTCCTGCTATAACCCGTCGTTCGATCCACCCACGTCCTTGCAGTTTCCAACCCAGTTGGTTTGAAGCTATAAAACTTTATGTTGAACCCGATCGAGTAATCAACTGGCTATAATGTATACCCTTTATTTATGTATCATTATATATTAACCAGTTCATTGGTGGACGTAACATATTGCTACAATTATGCTTATAAGTCTATTAATACTTACTAACCTTTATATATGTCATGCACACGTCATTATAATTGCAAAACGTTATATTATATATAGACTATCACCAAATTTCACAGATACATTTACTACATAAAGCTATATATAGAAATCTATTATATGGTGCGCTTACCATAAAAGCATGCATGCTGCATGCTGCAGCAAAACTAACTTTAAAGTATTCAGTTATTTATGCTTTTTTAATATATTGCATTATTATGAAAGAATTGAAGGATCAAAACCAAGGTATTGTTGAAATTATAGATATTCTGGTACAGTTTTGTGTGGTTCTTATTGTGTAGTTAGTGTTTTAGATATCGGAAGATAGGTAGGATTTATCATTGGGAAGATAATAACTCGACGTCCGTACAACACTTGTACAATTCTTGTACGTGACATGTAAAATTTTATTAGGCATTGTTTATAACATTAAGTTAATCAAGTTAATATTGTATTAACTGGATCACTATTTTCAATATACTATTGTTTTACAACTAAAAAGGAACTCTCTGGTATCGTATATCTAAGAATCTAACAGGTATAGATAGCCATTTAGCATATATCTAAAATTTATTGCGATGGATATAGTAAAAGTAAGCTATTCGAATCAATTGGCTATCATCAGAATGTATAAGGATGTCTGGTGAATGGCCACCTGAACCTCTATGATCCTAGTAACATCTTTCGTGGTTTAAACTTTCAGTTGAAATCTATTACTTCAGTATAAACTGTGTACGCTATAGTTCATTATATATTTGTACAGAATATCATTAGAGAACAGTTTTACAGTATATATATATTAATTAATAATAACAAAAAAGAGGTAAAAAAAATAAAATAGCCTGTATCGTTCAACTATATATCGGGCCATATCATATTTTAGCCACGCTACTGGCTGATGATGTGTACAACGTATACTTGAATGAGTTGCTTTGTCTACAGATAAATTTTTATATCATAAACTTGAATATATAGGTTAACTGCTTCCTATTAACAACTGCATATAAACCAAGAAGATTCAATCTTATGTATATTAGAGTATTAACTTTGTATAAATATTCCTAAGTAGCATCGAACTTGATACTTTCAGCTACTATAATTACTATGCTGAATTATTATGCCATGGAGCGCTAGATTTATTCACACATACCACGATATATTGTTGTAATTATATATAACAAAACGCTACTAATAGCATTGAGAATGCATGCTCACTCCGACAGTCATTTAATCATATTTCAACGATCCAAAATCATACCATTTTTGCAGTTGGTATATTATACTACTATATATGATAATTATTAACTACCAAATATTCTATAGAATCTGATGAACGCCATGTTCATCGCTTCACAGCAACTCCTCAAGCACCCTTGTTTCAACCTCAACGTACGCATGCATGGCTCATTATTATTGGTAATATTTGGCTATACCATCCATGGATACAGTTGAGCAGTCAAGGTATCCCTTATTTTTACTAGGTGCATTTTTAATCAAGTTGCGAACTCCCCCCCCCCCCCCTCTAAATCGATCCATGCA
Source organism: Blastobotrys buckinghamii (nom. inval.) (assembly GCA_030579975.1). Taxonomy (NCBI): domain Eukaryota; kingdom Fungi; phylum Ascomycota; class Dipodascomycetes; order Dipodascales; family Trichomonascaceae; genus Blastobotrys; species Blastobotrys buckinghamii (nom. inval.). The sequence goes on from JAKTSB010000004.1 coordinate 239,242, forward strand.
TGGTATTTATCCTTCTACCCCTATATCCTACAGCAAACACCAACTCATACATTTAGTTTAGCTTCATGCAAAAATCGCTTGATATCTTTTGTTTTGCTAGCTCCATGGAGAGCAGGATAGATTTTTTTTGGACTCAGTTACATATAGAACACCTTCAAAAAACTTATAGGTCAGATTTAAGTTTTCTATAGGCCAAGAAAAAGTTTAATTCGATTATCGCCGCCCAACCTAGCCGTTGTGTGAAATTCAGGCACAGGGGTAGATCAGTCTCGGTAAGCCCAGAATTTCTAAGACACCACGGTGTTCCATATATATATACAGTACCAATGTTATGAGAAGCGTGAAAATTTTTCACCACTTCGAAAAAAAAAATTCTGAAGCTGTGGTTTGAAACCCTGGGTCTTTCAAGGAAGACGTGTGCAACAATGGTTTGAGGGTTTTATTGGATCTTATTCTACACTACATAGTTATTGACTTTTTTTTTTTGAAAAGTTTGACAATAAGAGAAAAGTTTGTTAGATTCAGGATACATATAGGATCCATTATTGCTAAGAAAAAGGAGGCGACTGTGAAGCTTGAAGTTGAAGGTTTCGGAAGTTGGAAGTTTTTGATTCTTTTCGATTTATCCGAATGGGCTTCAATAACTTATTAAACATATCTCGTTTGTGAGCAGAACCAGTCTAAACAAGGGGTGAAAGGGTTATTAATCATAAATGGTTCAACTCGATCGGGGGTCATTTGTGTTGTTTGAGTTGTGATTAATTAAAGCTATAGATATATATATATATGATTAATAACATGGACATATATGTAAGGTCCTATCATCAACTTATAATTACCTTGAGTTAATACCTATAGTGCTTATATGTTTCTGAGCCATACCACGCACATGGTTGTAAGCTCGTACAATACGTACAGGTTAATTAATCAATGCTAATTGCTGGTACGTGCGGTACAAGCCGGCTGTAGACAACATTTTCAGGATAATGAATAAGAAGATGATGTTGCCTTTTTCTCTTTCAACAGCTGGTAATATGTCAGGTCTCGAGACATGAGAATATAAATACTCCAAGAAATCTGATCAGATGAGCTCTATAGTGGTTCCAGCAGTGTACAGTACGTGTATACAGAGTATCAAAGAACTCACAGAAGCTCATAGTTAATGTTGAACTAGATTGAAACAATGTCATAACCCTCTAATACTAAATTGGTTAATTGAGTACAAATTTACAATAGTTTACATAGCACGCTTGATATAATATATATTTTATAACTACGAATAGTTAGCTGATCTATTCCAATAATTCAGATAAAGTTCAATAAAAAGCATTATAACGAAGACTCAGGGGTATTTTTTCTACTACAATTTTTAAAAAATATGGAAAGTTTTTGCAATGGGAGGTCAAAATGTTTAAATCACGAAACACCATATGTTGCAATGATAGCTAGCCACATTATAACATAGATATATAGTACATGATTCTTTATCTGATTCGAAATATTGAAGCCACAATTTCTTAAATACTAAAGAATGGATTATACATATGAACTACACCTAGATTACCCATAATAATCTGATTTAACATATGTTCTATTGCTAATGTTTATAATTATGGATTACAAATTCATATTTTCAGGAGTAACTTCAGTCCACGATACCTGACTAACCGGATGATTGAAGAAAAAAAAAAAAAAAATCGGTGCCTTACGGCTCCACACGCATAAACGCCTGGATTTTCTACCATCAAGTACCATGGTATATACATTGAAAACAGAATTTTTTTTTCTCTTTTCAAGCTCCCCTTTGTGAATTTTTTGTTTAATTCAGCTCGTGCACCTGATTTTCATTAAAATCATCCTAATTAGGTAATCAGACTATTTGTTCTTTGCATTAAACTACAGTTTTCAGACCGAGGATCCAAAAAATTTTACCGTGGTAAGAGACAAATCTTCCAAGACATATGTTGCAGTTTAATGCTTCGAAAATGAGAATTATTTTTTTTTTGAATCAGTGCACCAAATTAGGCCATTTTTTAACTCTTTTTGGTAATTTGAAGTTAAAACAGTTTGACAATTTTTACCTTATATGAGTTTTTACCAGGAGCAGTTTGCTATTCTGGATATTTTGGACCAAATTTTTTTAAAAGGCATACTACATTTATGGATGTTTGAAAAAAGGTTTTTTGGCGGGTTTAGATTCAAAATTAAGCGGTGATATTGATCAGGTATCAGTATTCTAGGTGGTTAGTTCAAGGTTTAAAGATCCGGTCGATCGAGGAAGTTAACTCGTTCAGTGAAGGACTGATACAAATAGCCAGCTTGTTAGCATTGAATGTTTCAACGATTGATGTATACTGAGTAATGAAGTTTTGACTAGTTTGAGTGAGTAATTCTTTCAGCAACTTCAATGGCAAAACCTTCATTATGATTATTGAACTTTTATGTCTAGAATGAGTTTATAAAGACTTGAGTATATATATATATATAAGCTTAAGGCTAATTTCAAGTGACCAGTAAATAAGTTTATTTCCGGGCCTATATTTAATTGATTAATTTGCAATCATAAAATAGCTACAAGATAAGATCTGGCTGGTATTTGCTCGTTTGCATGGGTTCAGGGTGCATGCTTGATCTATCTATCATTTCAGTTATTATTTTAAACATTAATTCAATGAGCAAAGTTCGACACTTAACAGCTTGATTGGGAAACTATAATTACTTGATGAAATTCTTGTCTAGATATTCAAGTTAACAATTCGAGCAATTTTTTTTAAGATTAAAATACGTACGGTAAAGGTATTGACAGTCTATCCGATTCATTGCAACTAGAATTACACCTCACTAATTAATTAAATTAATTATAACTATAGATTATTTTCATTATGACATAAACTTTACAGAATAAGGGTCTCGTTAGTATACTCTATATACCACCTCAAGGATAATTGTAATATGAATATACAAGCTGATCAATTTCTATAGATATATAGCTGACTTGATCAATCTATAAAACACAGTACATCAACATGAGTTAACTCAGAACATTAAGGTAATTGTAATAGAATATATACATTTTGCTGTATGCAAAATTACATGGCATATCATTTCATCCATTGCAAGCATTACAAAAACTCCATAAAAAACTAGTTCAATCAAGCTCTGTTTACAATCTAGCTTTTCAGGATCGCCCTAAATTTGTTAGAGCGATCTTTAAAAGTGTATCATACAGTAAGATAACCATCGATTGCATTGTTGCTAGTTTCATTGATTAGTAATTCTTTCTATAAAAACTCGAAAGTCTGTTGCAAAATTTTAGATCAACTCGCAGTAGCATGCAGTTTTACTTGTTTGTATCTAAAAACCCATGTGTTGGGTGCAGGCTTTAGCGATCAATCAATAAAATTAATTAAGTTGACCAACTACCATATGGTATAGTTAAGAATACTGGGCTAATCCGATAAATTTGAATTGAACAAAGCTCTTGGACCCCATATTATACAACCTGTAAAATAGTCGAAACGTTCATGTCTTAGTTTGGATATCAACGTTTATGCATACCTCAAGGTTCCACTTTTCACAAACCACCACTGCAGTGTATTCAGTCGACCCCCCCTTATGTATGCCCTGACCACCTTCACAATTGTTAACTTAGACTCTAGCTCTGTTAAGTATATATACGTGATAACACCACCTCCATGCCTCCTCTTGTGCTCTAGTTGTCTATTTTATATCTCAACCCCAGACAATTTTTAAAACTTTTCGAAGTTGGTTGGTTATATCAGTTGCATCAGGTCACAGATACCTTGATCGAGGACCTATAATTACCACAACAATTGCTGGCAGGTTGCAGGTACCAAAAGACCAGTATCAATTGCAAACGTTAACAATTATAAAATGTTTAAAAATCAATATTCTAGAATATTTTTGAGTATACACGTGTGTAACGTTTGATCTTTCTTCGTGCAGTTTAGATGTTAAATTTACAAACCCACATATCTTTATAGATTAATCCTCCACTCTCTTATCTTGAAATATTAATTCTAGTAATCTTATTATCTTAATTTATAGGATACAATCATGAATCAAGAAAAATTAAAGTTTTTAAATTTAAAATATCTATCTATTGGATAGCAAAATATTTATATGTTAATTCTACTATATTACGGCTATAAACCGCAGCCTCTTCAGGATAAAGCATTCATTGTAAGTAATCTAATATTGTAAACCTGAATAGTAAATCGAACTATACGGATGACTCCTTTAAAATTCTGACTTAAATTATAAGCAGTCAAATATAATCTTAATTGCAATCGAGATCTACAGAAGATGCATCTATAAGCTCCCCATGGCAAGAATTGAATCTGTCTAATCTTCCACAAACCAGATTATATAATTTAAATTAGTTGCAAACAAAGCTTTTCTAATCTTAATCCTCCTCTTGTGTATATATCGATCATAGTAGTTTATTTTATGAAATTTAGATATATTATAATATCAAGCTGATAAGTTATTTCTTATACATATATCAATTTATGGTTAACAGAGTGGGTGGGGGGGGGGGGGGTTCCCTGTGCGCATTAGACATGTAGCTCTCCACGAACCCATGCATTGTCTGAAAAATGTGACCCCAGCTTTTTCAAAGAGATGTTTATAGTTCCCTTTGTTTATCGAATAATTAATCAAAAGGTTTACGGTTCATATGTATGAGCAGTATACATTAATTAATTAATAAAAATATATAATAATGAAATCTTTTTTTGTGTTGTAGTAATGTTTATTGTATACTGAATCCAGAAGCTTGTGCACATGTTTCACTGCTAATTAATGCGACTCAATTAAATTTTTAGATCTTAAGAGCTTGTTTGTGTACAACTTGTACATGGCTAATTTTAAAAGTCTTATCAGAGCTCCACACCTGACAAATATATGATAGCAGATTGCTGAACATGAAGACAGTGGTAGAAACGACTCCAGAAGAATGGCTTAGATATTTTATAATGCTCACTAACAATCAATTGCTAGCTTATTTTATCCTCCTTAGAAATCTAATTGATGTTCTACCACCAGATAGTGTTGTTGTACTCTTTAGCTTTAGCCTATATAAATTCAAGTTGCACAACACATGAGCCTTACCCAGCAATTGCAATGAGCAGCACATTCAATATGCTTGTAAAGCCTCAAAAAACCAAGCCACAAGTGGTAATACATCAATAAATTTAAAGCTTAAGGTCTTATAAAAGATTTAAGAGTGTGCTTAAAATACTATGGAGCTGCTGCGACACTTACGTTTTAAATATTAGTGTGTGCAATGATGAAAAGTGATGTCGATCTTTCTTTACTTCCCCTTGATGATCAAATTTTTGAGATTGACCATCAGTCAAAACTAACGTGAATTCAAGCATGTACTTGGTTATTAGATCATTATAACCTGTATTCTTTTTTGTGAAAAACGCGTAGTAGATCGATCATTGATCATTGTTCTACGAACTTCGAGATCCCCACGCGTATCATGATCCTGTTGAAGAGTGCTATAGCTGTAGATAAGCTTATCTTTATCGGGGAACTCGCAAACTATATATTAAAATTTTGGAGAATATCATATAGTCTTTATTTAATATTGCATCGATCGCTCGAGTGTATCCCTGCCGAAGTTAATTAAAATATATCATCCCTTAGGCTTATACAATAGAACTACAAAGAATTTGACAGCTAGCTGAGAATTAGTATAGAACATTTCGAGTGAAAATATTTCACAAGAGCCCCACTTGTTTCGCGAACATTCTAGCCTATAAATATTAATGGTTGCACTGAACACTTAAGTGTGTTGTGCAACGTTGTGTAATATCGTATCGATATCCACAGTGTGCAGGCTTAATTAACATCTCAACTAGCTTGTGTACCATAAAGCTACCACGTTGTATATATCATCAGCAGGACAAGCCATCGCTGTAATCTGTTTGCACTGCACTAATGTACACTATGTATACACTGTATAGTAACTGTAGTTGATGTTCCAAGAACTTTTCAAAGCGCTATTTTTTCCATTAACTAAAGCAGAGGTAAGCAACCTTAAACCAACACTTTTTAAATTGCTGCACATGGCCCCTTTGAATTGACAACTGTACCCATCCATGAACCCTACACCAAAGTTTTAAGAACAAAGCGCCATTTGCTTTCATGCACTCAAAATATGATAGCTCTAGAATAGTTTTCTAGTTCAACTTTCTGAGATCCTAGCTATTTTGTAAGTACTAAAAGCGATTTTATCGATACAGAAGCAGAACGTATAAAAACTTAAGTTGCCGAGCCGCGCAAGCGTCCTTAGCAGTGCTTGACGAAGGTTGCTTGTTTCTTCAGCTGTGGCACACAAGTGTCTGAGTTGCGCGCATTAAATTAGAAGCTTAATTAAATTTGAATCACCAAAATTTAAGATATCTTCTTAAAGCTCATAATCTGATGGAACATTTTTCTTTATCCTTTTTTTATTCAAAACGGTAGCCCCCCCCCATGGCTGCAGGTATATATAGTAAGCTTGGGTCATTGATGCAGCAAGGTTTTGATCGATGTGTGGCTTTGAAAGCTGTTCTATTATAATTTCATGACAAGCATTATAAATTTAAATTGATAGGGGTTTGCTTGCTGTTAAATCTGAAAGCTAGAATCAATAGGAACATAATATTTATCATTCATGCGATACTCATCGATAATATTAGGATATATCGATCCATATCACATACCTTTCATTTAAGCAATACATGTATATCGATGTATCGGCAGTTAAAACTTAATTACCGGCCAGCCCGGATATTATTTGGATCCACTATATACAAATTGCAATGTATACAAGTACATGCTCCACGCCAGTGTTCTCTACTCAATCGTGCATATCACTGCTTGTTTATACATGACCAATATCTATATTCTTTTGGATTACACAAATAGTCTTGATATAATCAATTTTCGGAGCCACAGCCGAGTAGTAGCGTGAGTAAGGTTAAGTTCCATAAGAATGCTGACTCATTCGGACCATTTAAAGGAAATTGTAAACAAAAGATTCATTTAATATAACCTTCCATGGTTAACCTTATTTTATTAAAGGTCCGACACCAATTCTTAACTTTTACCTTTTGAATCAAGAACCGAACCGAGAATTAAAATTATATACATATGGATCAATTTACATTCGTTCAAAACCCAGTCTGTTGATCTCGATATGATTGGTTTCAAAAATTTTCAATCTAAATTAATTAGACAGACGAGGGGTTTCGAATTAATTGAAAAGTTCGTTAACAAATTTTATTCTTTTTTTGACTCAGTTTAAATTTCCAACGTTACCTTCCAGACTATCTGTAGTTTCAAATCGATCGTTCTATTGTACCAATTAACTTAAAGCTGTAGCTGGAATCACCGACGCAAAACGTCCCTGGATCCTCAATATTCTATTGACTCAAGCTGAGGTATTAAACTTATAAAAACTTGTATATACTTGAGAAAGGTTATCGATCACATTTCAGATCCATTGGACAAGACACCGATACGAGAAACCAACATTTTCATTTACTGCTACATGTACAAACATTTATAAGCAGCTAAGAGTATTGCCACCTTTCGGGCTTCAGACTTCAGATTGCTCTATTATAAGAACCTGAGAACTTTTTGCTTGATTTCTATATCTACCCGCTTCAAAGAACGTCTTAAATCTTATAAATATATCAAATCTCTAGATCTAGTTCAAGGTAGAAAGGCTTGAGCTTATCAATATCGATCATCTGAGTTCGAAAGAAAGATTTTTTAATGTCTTAATACTAGTTATTATAGATTTGAAATTTTTTTCGATAACGTTACAGTATTTATTGTAATTAAATCTCTAAAAGTACCTTGACATCCACCGATCGATTATCAATTGTTTGACCAAATCGATATTTTCTTAACCGTTGACTCATGCTACTTAGATTTTCTGGTAAGCTTGCAATTAAGGATAGAGAAGGTGAAAATTGACTTATAAAAAAAAGACTATAGAGCCATGGATGCGGGTTCCACAATTATATATAACGCCAGTTCCCTGTGATTGGTGGTACTATTAAGGTACCAAGATTAATAGAAAAAGGGTTTTAATTACACTACAGTTCGAAAGGTCTTATAACTTTGTGGTTAAGGTTTTAAAATGGGGAGATCTTGAGCACTTGTAAAGTGGATGAAGGCGTAGGATATCATTTTAAGATATAGAATTATACCTAAGAATTCAAGCGGGTGTTAAATGTATATAATAGATTGTGAACAGTTATGACTGACAGTGCAACCTTTCTCAGGTCAATCAATATTCTTGTTTTCTTAGCATGGAACAAGCTTTTCTCCTCATTTTAGTAATGTATCCACGTTTTTTTTTTCTTCTCCTCCATTAAAATTTGGGTTATTGTATCCAATAATGAGTGTCAATATGGGATTGATTAAACCGCACATGGTATACTATATATGGTATTAAAACTATTTAGCAAAGCGTAAGTGCATCATAGCCAATAAAGTTTAAGCTCAGAACTTGCAATGTTCTGACTAGTTTATTGCAATGGATGCAACCCAGGCAATACTTATAACAATGCAAAGAAGGCAATTTCAATTAATAATTTTCAACCTGCAATAACTATCAGAGATAGTAAAAATTCTAACAAAAGAATTATCGTGGGCTGTACGAGCCCTCAGCAATTTGGTACCAGGATTGCATGCTGCAACAATGTTAGTTTCATCAATTTGCAGTCATGAGATAGATTGAGGTATCTCTTAGAGATTTAATATCCTCATTTTAAAGCATAAAGCAATGTTTTGTTATAAATTACCAGCCTTATTTAGTTACCATATATATATTATCCACAAGCTTGATAAAACTATAAACAATGGACAACAATCGCTCTCAAATAGTCAATAGATTATCCTTTATATTTTTTACTTTTAAACTCAATTTTACTATATTGCATACTTTTAGTCTACTTTGCTTGATCAAAGAATTCACTCGAGACTTACACCAAGTTGCACAATTGAGTTAACCTATTAATTGCGATCCTCGAATTAATACATTTTATCAGACCCAGTTTAAGATAAGTTGAACAAGGTACCACCGTGCATTAACACTTCAACGGTTTCCACGCTAGAAGTAGCTTAGCAAGGCATGAATTGCAGTGAATCAGTGCTTGAAAAGAAGAAAAAAAAAGTTTTAAGAGTTTCTCGAGGCATGAAAATGAAAACAATTGTGCATGAGCTTTTGATACATGATATGTGTTACACATGCTTGAATGAGAATGAACAACACTTACCACGGTACTATAGTATACTCTGAAGCAACTGATGCTACCAACTCCAGCTTAAACTGATCAAAGGCCCTTTTAATTTGAATTTTATGCATGTTTGGTACTATAGGGATCAAAAATTGAGTACAATTGTACTTGGAATCGTACTATTGTTGAGAAAGATCGAGGTCGGTTTTTAAGTATACTATAGGATAAATGAAAATTAAGGAGTGCATATAGTTTAATTCTTAGTAAACTTAAGCATTGGCTGACAATAAATTAAAATTAACAATTTACTTTCCTATTATATGTGGACCGTTCATGATTGCAATAAATTTCTCAGTTACAACATATGATTCAAAAAAAAAGCAGGAGTACTTGTTCCATTATTGATTGAATCCTTTTTATAATATTGTTAATAATTTTAATTCATCGAATAAACTAGATTGAATTTTTAAAATGTCGATTAAATTATTAGGTAGATAAAAGTAGAAATTATGGAAAAAGTAGCAAACTGATCTGTTTGTGTAATGTAAAATTTCAGTCTCAATCCCTTATTTGGATTTTGGATTGTTCCAGTGGGTTAATTGCCAATCTCCACGCACTGCTAAATAAATCCGATTCGAGCTAATTCGACTCCAATTTAACCGTTTATAATTCTACCACCAGAAAAGATAGAGTTCAAGCGTGCTTAACCGCACCATCCATCCATGGGTTTAAACCGGCGAACCAGTCGGTTCCACCGATCGATCGGTATTAAACAGAAAAAAAAACTAAACTTTTCTTTTTATTTGTCGTTTCTTTTTCTGTTTTTAACATGTAACACACACACGCGTGCGTCTAGTGCTGCTTCTTAGTACCGCTTGAGATGAATCTAGCGCTTGCAGTTAATACTTCTCGATTGCAATGAAGCAAAAAAAAAAAAAAAAAAAGTCTATTTATTTCGGCGCTTGGAATCTTTTTTTTTTTTTTTTTTTTTCTATAGCGTGTATACCTAAACAACACTATCTCAAACACAATCCATTGGATTTTTTTTTGCCCCTATAAAACCATCTCTATTCGCTCTTGATTTTTTAAATCTTTTTTTCTCTTTCTAACTAATTATTGATAAACTGGAAAAAAAAAAAAAGTCAACCTATTACAATACAATATTACGAATTATAACAAACATTATTATTTCATTAACGAACGATTCTACGAACATACTAGTACAGTAAACGAATAAATATATACAAATACACAAACAATATGAGCAGCCCACGAGCTATTAGTGCCAGTACTTTACGCCACTGGATGGACACAAAGAGTGACAATATTGCAATTGTTGATGTTCGAGATTCTGATCATATTGGTGGACATATCAAATCATCAATAAATATTCCAAGCTCGGAATTTTATGGTCAATTACCAAAACTACAATCTGCTTTAAAAGCACGGCAACGAGTTATTTTCCATTGCCAATTATCACAGCAACGTGGACCAACTTGTGCTGCTGCCTATTCAAGACAATTGATTAAAAAGGGTGCTAATGAAAACCAAGAAGTTTATGTTTTAAGTGGAGGATTCAATGAATGGGCTACAAAATATGGTAGAGATCCAAAATATACAGAATCATTTTGTTCTGATCTATATCGATAACGATGTTTTTTTTATTTTCTCTTCTTTCAAAAAAAACCCTCTATTTATTTATTATTATTTTTTTTTAATGAGCTAACGATTTTAATGACTACAATTTTTTTTAATTTTTTATTTTTTTTTCAAAATAATTCAATAAAACAAAAGCTGGACTTCTGTGTATAATATTTAAGTATTAATATATTTATTACAAAAAAAAAAAATAATCTATTCTGAATGGGAATTTTCATTAGAGTTTTCAATAGAATTTTGAGCAGAATTTTCAATAGAAATATCATTCAAAGTAGTTGAATCAGGAGTTGAAGGATTACTATCAAATTCTTCCATTTTTTTTGATACCCAACCTTTAACATTACCGAAAAAGCCTTTTCTTCTTGCTGGACTTGATCCACTATATTTACTAACAAATCCATCTCTTGGGTGATGATTTTGTTTCTTTTTATTTGGTGTTAAATGATTAGCAATATATCCCATAATTTCACTATAAATATCTCTACCTTTAACTTGTTCAACTCCAGTTTTGAAACTTTCTCTAAATTGTGATACATGACGTTTTAAATCCAATTCGTTCTTTTTTAACCAAGAAACATTCAAATCTTTTCTACTTGCACCTCTTGCAAAATTTCTCATCAAATATTTATCATAATCTCTAATAATTTTGGTAATAATATCTGATGTTGATACACCTTCGGTACGTTGAGTGGTTAAAAACATTCCTTTCTCTTTCATTGGTTTATAAATATCATCATAACCAGCACTAACATATGGTAAATCGTCATGAGCAACATAATCAATTTTATGTTTTTGTAAAAATTCCGGTGTAACACTCCATGGAGCATCTTCAATAACTTCATCAACCCATTTACAATGTCTTAATGATTCAGCTCGTTGACTTGCTGCTAATACTGTTAATCCTTTATGACGATGGGTTTCTTTATCACTTGGAATACCAACAATTAATATTGAATTTGGTAATGCCTTTTTTGATTGTTCTAATTGTTTCATATGACCTAAATGAAATAAATCAAATACTCCATCCGCATAAACTCGAACTGTTCGATCTTTTGGTGGAGTGTTAAATCTATAACCTCTTGGTCGAAATTTTCGATATTGAGGTTCTAATTCTTCATCTAATTCTGCTTCTCTTTTTGCTTCTTGTTCATCTTTTTGAATTTGTAATTGTCTTTCAACTTCTTCAATTCTTCGTTGTTTTTTGTTACTATGAGCATGTTGTTCTTCTTCTTCACTACTTTCATAATCACTATAATTATCACTATCACTGCTGTTTGTTTTGCTATTACTTTCACTTTCTGATCTAGATCGTTTTTTAGATGATGATTTTTGTGTTGTTGAGTTGTCTGGTTCTGGTGAGTTTCGCTCACTATTTGGTAATGATCGCATTTTATTCAAAAATGATCCAATACTTGATTATTTTTTCAGTTTCGTACTCATGTTGTGTGTGGATGCTTTTTTTTTTAAAGGTATTTGATAAAAATAAATAAATAATATATTAGTTAGTGGTCTATGTAAAAAAAAAAAAAAAAAAAAACAGAATCATTGAAAAAAAATAAAATAAAAAAAAAAAAAAGAATAAACAAATTTTAAAAAAATCTTATTCTTATTAAGGGAGGAAAAAATTTTGGGTTTATATACTTTTGTGTCAAAAAAAAATCATCATCTGTTTTTTCTTATGAAAAAAAAAAAAAAGGTTTCTAAAAATTTGTGACTTTTCAAGCGCTGCCAAGGTTAGCTTTTGAAGGGTGCACGGAGTATTACTGTAATTTTATCTTTTAGGAGTAGCGAAGTGGAATAATTCTACTGCTATGGCTTTTTGCTAAGGTTGCTGCCACGGCTTGAAAAATATGTTACAGTACTAGCTACAGTACCTATAGGCTTGCTTGAACCGTGCCAGTCCATCCATCGGATGCATTATATACGCTGCAAATTTAATTAATCAGTATGGATACTATAGTGCATCAGACGGAGGTATCTGTTATCTGATTATCATTACAAAAAAATAGAAATTTAGAGTGCAGTTGATTAATTATCGTATTCTAGATGCTGGATACCCATGGTAGAAAGCCATGAAGCAGGATGCTCAATTTATATTGTGTTGCATCCACTGATTATATCAACTCCTAGAATTCATTAACTGATGAATATTTCAGTCTTGATCCATGGAGATTGTACCTATCGATTGATCCATCATCAGCAATGAGCTCTAACTGCTGCTTAAGAATTAAGTTTATAATTAAGGGGCTACAATTAATTGTCACCGTGCACATACAATTAATACAAATCTTATCACGTCTTGAAAAAGGTCGGTCGTCGGAACGTCGGAACAGGCCGTGATTGGGCCACGCATCGCTTTTAAAACGACAACGTGAATTAATTCACTTGTTGGGGGGAGCAGCAGCTTTGGCTTTGGAGGGAACAACGGGGGGAAAGAGCGCTCTGCCCGCTTAAAAATATGAAGTCACCAACCTTGTAGTAAGCGATTTGGGAGGAATGCGCGCTAGACATGCTTAACAGTGAGCCAGCGCGCTTACTGCAGGTAGGATAAAATTTGGTGGTGAAACGTTTCCGGGCCGGTGTCGTTCGCTGCGCTGCGCTGGTGCGGACGCGGGTGGAGTGTGGTGGCAGTTTCGTGGCGCGCGCGTGAGATGCGTTACCGCGGTTTCATAAGAAAGTTTAAGAAGCTGGTGCTTGAGTGCGTTTGTAACATGACAGTAGGTGGTATAGTTCTACAATAATGTAAGAACATCACGAGAAATACGAATTGTTTTGAAACTCATATTTTCTATTAGAACTTTAATGTTTGTTTGGTTAATTGATTGCAAAGAGTAGAGCTAGAGGATATAACTCTAACTAAAGTTTTGGATTACAATGTTTACGTGTTTTATTTCGTCAAATTGCAAGGAGTGTGGATATCTTAGAGTACATGCCGTTTTAATCAACACTGTATCAATTGATTGTTCAGAACGTTGATATGGCTGTTGATGTTTTTAGATCAATTGTACTTATTTCAGAATGATGATGAGATTCATTGGTTTCTATCGTATGCTAAAACTTTGCTTTAATATTATTTTGCTTATAAGCTTAGTTTGAATCCATGGCTACAGCTATAGTACGTACGATATTTAAAGCATATCTATTACTGGTTACAAAGCTAACACTACTGCCATGGTACTACATTTACGGGCTTGAAATTTATGCATTAACCGTATTGAAATACACAGTTTTACATACATGTACGCTCTACAGCGCTATAATAGGTTAATTAATTACCATGGAGAGGATCCATGTTCTTAGAAGATAAACTTACATGTGCACTCGCACCATCACGGCTACTGCACAATTAGTTTCTATTGATATATCTATACCATATTGAGCTTAATCAATTAACGTACAAGTCTTGTACGTATTCGTAATGGTGAAATTAATTAAGGTATATGCATGGAACTTGTAGCTCATCTGATCATCCAACTTTCGGAGTTGCATTGGTTTAACTTATACCACGTATACGCGGGGATTAACGCATAGCGCCATTTCAATTAGATAACATCCTGGATGTACCATGTGGTAATTCATGGCTATCAGAAACTAAACACTGGATATTTAAAAAAAATATATATATATTTATAATTATTTTTACCCCATGGTACCACCCGAGCATAGCTGCATATAATTGATTCTTCTTAATTGGATATTAATTCAATGGTTTATTTTTGTTATTAAATGCATGACTGAATGCTTGATTAATTCAATTAAGCTTATTTCTTGCATGCAGCTGTTCTCGAGTTGACTTTATTGATTTTAGTAGTTAAGTGGCGGTATGAATTCAATTTATATCATTGATAAATGTAACCCGTGCTACACAAATACCTACCATAATTAAATAACTGCATTCAGTGTACCTAGCTATAGTTTCACCTAAAACACGGTACCCAAGCACCTGAATATATACCTGAAAGCTCAATTTACACACCTTCATCCGTATATATATGCATGGAGTAATCGTAAAAACATACAAAGTTGAGGTATATATCAGCTATAAATCAAACCTATATAGCACAATAAGTATATTAAGTGGCGATTTTCTTAATACCATTGATAAGTTTAAACCGTCGCAATATATAATATCCTAGGCCGAGTTCTCAGCTGTACTAGTGCTTCGTTCAGGCAATATTTTTACGTACCTTCATATAATTATATACCTGATACACAGATTATCAATAGCTGTATACATGCGCGCATGGGCATTGCACTTGAATTCTTGAGCTAACGCTATATATAAATGTAGCAACAAACCGATAAATCTAGGTTCAACATGCATCGATATCGATTAACTATAGTCAACTAGAGGGAGGCTCTGGCTGATGGTATAGTATATACCGTTCTTCCGAGCACTAGAATATTACCAGCTCAAGTACGCAGCAATTCACTACCATGGTATGTATATATGCAACTAGGAGCTCCCATAGAACCCGGTAGAAAAATCTTTCAAAGGTCATTGCAGCTATGGCAATTGATTGCAACGACACAGCATGCTACTTGGTGGTGTTAAATAGAAGCTTATTTCAGTGGATGGCAATAGAACTTGTTCATATATAAACGCACGAAACAAACGATGCCGTCCGTTCAAGTGTATGTCCTATAGGATATATTCACCATGCATCTATGCTTTTTGATATTATCGTGATTAGGGGTTTTAATTATGTTATCCGCCATGGCAATGTGTGGTATGCAAGCGCTTAATTATTCCAATTACTGCGGATTTATATTCTCATAGAAGGCATTACCATTATGGTAACCATAATACTGTAAATACTTAGAAGGTGGGGGTGATACTACGAGTACGAGTACTACGTTGACAACGTGTACAATAAAAGTGAGTTCACGTGCGCCGATAAATAATTCAGTGATCGGTTCGAATGATGATTCATGGACACGCGTTAATCAACTGCATTGCCGCAGAGGATGCGGCTGAGGATTCCTTCAAAGCCGGTTTTGAGATTTACAGTACTTGTACACTGGCCAGTTGACTCGATCGAAAATCATGGTTCGATCTGATCATGAAGCTAACAGGTAGATTGACCGCGTTCGCGGTTTTGGATCTTACAAAGTGTATGGATATACTGTAAATTTGGGAAGTATATATTTCTCAGGCAATATATAGATATTTAAGAAATTGGTAACTCTCTAAAGACCATGGTGTATTATAAATTTATAATCAACAACTATTGTTGGTGTTTTGTATATATACTGGCTCTATTAATAAGTATATGGGTATACTAGCTTCATCAGGTTGTAACCTGAGTATTAAACAAATATATTCTTGGCTAGGTTGCAATCATGAGCGTGAAGAGAGTTTTAAACCGGTTGCATCGATCAGTACCCTGCTTGTGAGTAGCGATTAATCCAAAGTGGAGATGATAAATCTCGAGGTTAAATTGCAACTGAGGTGCTTGATAAATAACTAACCACAGGAAGGCTGAAATTTGCATACTTTTTTTTTTTTTTTTTTTTTTTTTTGGGAGGGGGAGAAAGGTTGATTCACACTAGAGATCTAAAATTATAAACCTGAAATAGTTTGATTTATTGGTTGAATCCAAGTTTCTGGTGAACGAATGAATACTCGAGTTAACGGAGAAAGCACGTGTTTTTCGGAGGAGTGAATGAATATACGTGTGGTTATTGTGTACACAAACTGGAATTGTTGGTTAAAATAGTCAAGTGAGTGGTAAAAGGTACAGGAAAATAGGTGAAATCCTATGGTTCACTTAATCGAGTACGTGATATCACTTGGTCAATCATCGACTTGAAATTTCTATAGTACCTTGTTATTGAGCTAGTATATTAAAATTTGATTCCAAAATTTTTGGTTAATTTTATAAAATAGTTATGTAAGTTCGGCCTGTATTTATATTCACTTAATTATTATTTTATATATATGTAAATAATACCAACAACAGAAACAAGCTGATTGTAGCAATCAATAGGTTAACATCGATGTAGCGTTAATATTATCAATAACCGTAATAGCATGCCCTTTGTACACACCGCCCGGCCGTCGACTACTACCGATTGGATGGCTTAGTGAGGCTTTATACTACTGCTGATTTTAATACGTACCAGTTTGAGATTGATATGCGAGAGGTATCACATTGCCAACACATCGCTACTATAGTATACTAGGACGGGTTATAAGAATCCAGCTGAAATCGTTGTACATATGAGATATATCAGAACTAATATTACATTGTCTAGGGGTTCTAGATAGAAGGTACATATACATAAAAATTTAACAACTATCGGTAAGGGTGTGTTAAATTAAGCTTTTATAGAAAAATCAACCAGTTTATTCATGTCTATAGAATATTATACATTAAAAGTTTATAGAATACCTAATTGCAATAATGGGTCATGTTTCGATATTAAAATTCTTCATAATGATAATACTTAAAATCGATTTTTGTTAAACCGTTCCATACTTATAGAGCTCCTACAACCTCTTATGTTTCTACCCTTTTAATTAACCCATTAATAATGTGGTAGATCTTATACCAACACTTCATTAAACCCTTTCCATATCTTCATTGTAATTTATATATTTTTAGTACCTATCATAATTACCATCGCAAGTTTATTTTTGAAATTATTTTTATACTTCTATAGGTTATGATGCTTATAAATTTCTTGAGTGAACCCCTGCGTCAATAATGCTAGCAGCTGTTCAAATAATACCAATTTATTATCCTCTTGTATACACATATACTACCACTGTGTTGAACCTAATATACTCATATAATCTTTTAAATAAAAAGTTTTCAATGTTTTGGTGGTAAAAGAAATTCTGGCAGATTACTATTGACTAAAGTTCTTGGTGTATAAGCTGGTTGGTGTTCAACAAGTGAATTACTTCTATTGGTATTATAATCAGAGTAACTAGAATAATTCATTGAGTTTGGTAGATTATTTTTTAGAATATTTCTTGGTGTTGCAGCAAGACCTGGAGGTTGGGTGGGGTATGATGGTTGGTTTGGTTCCCTTGTATTATAGGAAGTAGTATATGATGATTGATATTGATCGAATGGATCCAAACCAGACTGATTTGTTGTAATTGGTGAGTATGATGGGGTGTTTTGGGCGGTTGTTTGAATCGGGGAATATGATGGGGGATTCTGGATATTTGTTGCTGTAATTGGAGAATGTAATGCGTTAATTTGGGTATTACTTGTAATTGGGGGATATAATGACCTATTCTGAGTACTTTGGTGAGTGCAATTAGTATTTGTTGTACTGAAATCATTCCGGGGTCTCATACTACTACTACTAGTACTACCAATGGTACTGGGTATATTATTAAAATCTGAATCTCTATTTTTAAACCAGTCTTTCTTTTTCTTATTATTATAACTAAGCGGTGTAATACCTCCTTTACTTTTGAAATTTCTGATTGCTTTACTAACATCATAATGGCGATTATCACTATTATTGGAATTATTAACATCCAAACTTTGATCATGTTTACTATCTTCATTAATCTCGTTATTAGTACCTTCTGTGTAATTGTTATTGATATAATTATTGTTACGATGATTACTATAATTAGAACCGTGTTGGTTATTGTAATTGTTGGAAACTGGAACTTGTGGTCTAATTGATTCATTTATAGGTGGTTGAGGATCATGGTGTCGTGGTTGAGGTTCATGATATTGTGGTTGATGTTCATTTAAATGGTTGCTATTCTGATTACCAAAATCAGCATATGATGCAGCATGATTATTACCAGGTATAAAATTTCGATTGCCGGCATTCTGATTTATTCTGATATCACCATAATAGCTACTAGTTCTACCATTACTATAGTTCATATTACTTCCAGCGTTGTTATAGTCTCTTTTATTAGTATAATCTCCATTAATCCCAGTATTAGTATAACTTTCATTAGTTCCAGTATAATTATTATTCTCGCTCATTTCAGTGTGCCCAAAAATTGCATTACTATTATTATTATTTCCATTAAACCCAATATCGCCATGGTTGCCATCAATTCTATTGTTATAATAATTCTCATTGATTCCTCTATTATTATTACTAATTCCACCATTGTTATTATGATTAATTCCAACATTGTTATTATGATTAATTCCACCATTGTTATTATGATTAATTCCACCATTGTTATTATGGTTAATTCCACCATTGTTATTATGATTAATTCCACCAATACTATTATAATTAATTCCACCATTGTTATTATAATTAATTCCATCGTTGATATTGAAATTAATTCCACCATTGTTATTAGTAACTTCACCATTATTATTAGTAATCCCACCATTATTATATTCCTCATTAATTCCAATACTACTATAATTTTCAGTAATCCTCCTATTAGTATAGTCTCCAACAATTCCACTATTATCATAATTCTCATTAATCAAAGTATCACCATGACTTCCATTAACCCTAATGTTGCTATAACTCTGGTTAATTCTAGTACTAGTACACTTTTCGCTAACTCCATTATTAATGTTTTCATTAAGTCCACTACCACCATAGTATCCATTAAATCCATTATTAAAATTCTCATTAATTCCAGTATTACCATATACTTCATTAACCTTAGAGCTCAAATTCTCATTAATTTCAGTATTACCATAATACTCATTACTTTTAGCACTCAAATCCCCATCTATCATATTATTTTTGTTGAAATCTTCATCATAAATATCTTCAATTGCATTTGTAGTTAGAATGTTATGAAAAAAATTGCTATTTTTAACTCCATATAACTGTTCCAATACACCATTCTTATTACTAGATGGCTCACAAATTGGGTTATCTTTTATAGTGTTAATCCTACTATTTGTTGAACACTTTGAAATATCAAACTGAGCTCTGGAAGACTTTGGCTCACCAATTACACCTGCTTTACCTGCACCCCAATGAGAATCTTCCTGTTGGTTTTTAATAATGTGGTATAATGGGTGAGTTTGAATTTCAGTAAATGAATTGGTACTTGAGGGTGTATTTGAAGATGAAGGGGTTGTTGATTTTGGGGATATTGGTGATATTTGTGGATGAGGAGAGCAAGATTGATTGTTTGCTATTGTATCTTCGTTAAATAGATGCGATAAGTCTATTGGATGGGAGGTTTTAGTAATTTGTAGACTTTGTTTTGGTAGGTTAAAAAAATCTGGTGGTTCTGGCGATTTTGAAGCTGTACTAGCTTTTTCTGGTATTTCTAGATCCTGAATTTTTTCTGGAGATTGTGGATCCAACAACTGACTTTGCTCTTGATTGTTCTGGGAACGTGGATAGAATATTTGTGCATTATTAACGTTTGGTGTTTGAACTTTTGGTTGTTGCAATTGTTTTTCTATATCATGTAATTGTGTTGCGGTTGTGTCTTGTTGCATCTCTGAGTTTTTTTGAGGTTGCGACTGTAAATTATTCGTACCCTGAATTATTTGCGGGTGTTGCTCCCCTATCTGTTGAGACTGAGATTGTTGTGGTGATAATTTACTTTGTACCTGCTCCTGTGGTGTTTGAGATAAAGGCTTTTCTAATTGAGGTTGAGGTTCAGAGGATTGATGTATTGACGCATCTACCTGTGGTTCAACACTTGATGAGGCTTGGTTTTGATAAGATGGTTGATCTAATTTTGGTTGTAATAATGGTGGATCGGGAGTTTGAATTGGAATCGGAGCAGACTGCGGTTGTTCAACTAATGATTGATGACTCTGAGCTGGTGGTAGAGGTGGTATACCCTGTAAAGATTGTGTTGGTATTGGCATCGGCCGACTCAACCTTATATGATCAATAGGTTGCT
The DNA here is from genome assembly GCA_030579975.1 of Blastobotrys buckinghamii (nom. inval.). Classification (NCBI taxonomy): domain Eukaryota; kingdom Fungi; phylum Ascomycota; class Dipodascomycetes; order Dipodascales; family Trichomonascaceae; genus Blastobotrys; species Blastobotrys buckinghamii (nom. inval.). Next base: position 259,996 of record JAKTSB010000004.1, read on the forward strand.
GCGGTAAACTTGGATCCAGTGAAGGATCAGTTAAAGGATAATATATAGTATAACTAGGTGGTATTGGATAAAAATTAGAAGGGTGTTGTTGTAATTGAACTGGGTGTAATGATTGTGGTATTTGTGGGTTCATCATGATTGGTTGATGGATTTGTTGTGATGGTATAACCAGTGGGGGTGGTTGAGTAAAATTTACGGCATTATTTACTAATGAGCCAATATTTTGTGGTTGATAGTTATTGTAAATTGGAACCCCATTTTGTGATATAACCCCATAAGGGGATTGAATCATTCCATTAAACTGATTATTATAATTTTTATTTCGATACCCATTCCTGTTGTATTGTCTATTTCCATTTTGATATCTATTACCATTTGAATATCTATTGGAACTACTATTAGGCCCATTATTAGAAGCAACAGTTGGTGATTCAATGTTAGCAGATTTCAGTTCATAATTGGATGATACTGGGCTAGTATTCTTTGGTTTGCTGGTATCTGATATTGCATCAATACCGGATTTTGAAATTGGTGCACATGGGACTGGTTGGAGTGGTGGCGTTTGAGGATGCAACCCATTTAAAGGTTTACTATCAATATCAGCTGCATCAATGTCATTAATTTTTAAACTTTCAATACCATAGCTACTATTAGCATTCTCATTCGTTATTGTTATAGAATTAGCACAGTTGAAGGTCGAGGTATTTGTATTAATTGGGTAGCTATTTTCAGCCGTCCTACTTTTTTCACCCTTACAATCAGTGTTGTTGTTTTTGCTAGCCATTGTTAGTTAGCTGAAAAATTAGGATTTATTCTAATACTCTAATACCCTAATCCCGGGGTTTATTTGAAAATTATAAATGTTTGACTAGTTGGTTGACACTTTGTAACTAAATCAAACGGTACACACTTTGATTAATAATCAGTTGATTGAAAGGGTTTCCTAATAGAATGATACCAAAAACAAAAAACGGCTACCTATTAGGCTTGCAGTAGACTCCAAAAAGTTTCTAGATAGCTGTGTAAGTTTGATCGATGAAAGTATATTATAAGACTTAAACTATATTGAATATTTTAGGGTCCCAAAAGACGTGTGGTTGGTTTTGCTTTGTTTATTTACAAACATGATTTTCAAACAGAATAATAATAATAATATAACAGCACTTGGGAGTTTTTCAGGACTAGCTGAATCGATCTGGCAGGGAGATATTACAACTTAAGCCCAGATCTACTACTAAATATTTTCTATTATTATTATTGTTGCTGTTATCGCTGACGTTATCTCGCAATATATCTAATAAATGGTCCAGATATGATAGCTTTGTGAGAGATTATGCGAGTATATTTATTACTATTATACAAAAATTTCACGCTTGATTGATAATATTACTTTGTTGGAGTTATTTTTCTGGCGCTAATATGTTGTAAATCTAGGGCTTACACTGTATATCAGCGTCAGTCACAAAGTAAGCACTTTTGTTTTGCATACTAAAATAAACCGCATAAATTTATAAATAAAATATAGCTGATTTGAGATCAAATATTAAATATATAGACCTATTTTTCTGGATCAATCATATCGTAGCATATATAGTTGTTGATGCTCTGTTTTGGTTAACCTAGGAAATTTGTTCTACAAGGAACTATGCATGCAAACTTAACCTAAAGCGGTTAATATTTTAAACTACTACAAGCGTACTTAAATCAATTACTGGCAATATTATATTCTTATCATCAGTGTTAGTAAAGTACATTGAAGTGTTCCTTAACAGGAAGGAAGAGGAGGTAAAGTGCAAAATCTTGATCGATGATAATGGTTATAGCGCATTGTTTTCAATTACAGCCCGTAATTTAAATACATAAATTATAATCGATAAAGAGAACATCTATCTTATATATTATAATTAAGACAAGGTAGTGCATAACATGAGATTATAAATAAGTATGTATTAGTAGTATAATCTACTGGACGTGTTAAATATTTTGTTAATATCATACTACTGAAACATGGTAGATATATGCACTTTAACAATATATATCATCGTGAGATCGCCAATATGCCGTACGTGCATATGTTCATTACCACCAGTCTTACCAGCCTTGGACATGACCAGTTTATGCATGCTATATATATGTAAATTACCAATTAGATATCCTTAATTGGGCATAACATAACGAGTTGAAATAGTACACGGATATATTTTCAAGTTTACTATAAATGTTATCCTAGGGGCAGGTGGTACCTACAAATATAAGTAAAATTATGACATGGATGAGCTTTTACCTTGTATAACAAGCTGCACAATATACATACCAAGATTGATCCAGGGTCCATGATAAATAAGAGGATTCTTCTTACTTCTGATTAATAGTTTTAAAATGCACAAGTGTATAGGTATAATTAGTATACATTGTGAGCTATATAGTTTTAAATGTTTAGTTACAAGCTCAAACCCCCAAATGTGTGCATTAAGATACCTAGAATCTCTATAACAGATTCCAAGCCCTTCTAGAAAACGTTTCAGTAAAGAAACGAAAATAATTCTATTCATTAATATATATATATATAAACTATGGCTGTAAGTTGGTTCATGAATTCTTAAGAAATGTTTGGCAAGTGTTTCGGTAATGTGGTTATTGGCCGTTGAATTCATTATCACTAGCCTCAGGGGATGTGGTGTCTTCATTATTTGTTTCGCTTTGAGTAGAGTCACTGGTTGGATCTGTACTATTAGAGTTATCACTAGTATTATTAAAATCACCATTATCAGAGCTACTAGTATAAGTACTGGTGCTGCTGTTACTGGATAAATCGTCTTGGTAAAATTCGGCTTCATCGTAATTGCTATCAATATCAGCATCATACCCATTTTGATCCACTTGGGGGTTATTGTTGATTCTGTATACAGCATAATGAATACACCCAGCACCAGTGTTATACTCATGATTTGGGTTTTCATCATTATTATTATAACCCTGTTGAACTTGAAAACCTAATGGTCTATTGCAAATATTACAATAGTAATTATGGTAATAATATTGCTGGTAATAATGTTGCTGATAGTAGTATTCTTGCTGATAATATTGTTGAGTCAAACTATCAACAAAGTTATAATGCTCTCTAGCTTGACAATAGTTATGAAACCGTCGAAAATTCCAACCTGGACCATTTGGTTGGTTGAACTGGTTATAAGTTTCAACTTCTCGTCTTGCCAACTCTCTAAAACTTGGTAAGTCTTGTACTGATGGTTGAAAAGTTTGTTTTAATTCTGATAAACTTTTTAACCCAGAGGTTTCAGCAGTTGAAGGATCTTGCAACGAGTTTCTATCCTCGTGTTTAGTTCCTTCTGATCCATTTACAGATGCCTGAGCTTGTGAGACTCCACTTGATGTACTAGCTACCGGTGGTGGTAACTCATCCAAAGGGGTCTCACATTGTTGAGACTCAAGTGTTAAATCATTTGTCGAATTGACAATTTCTTCAATTCGAGGCTCCCTATTTGAAAGTGCACCATAAGTATCATAACCATATTGAGAAGCTAATGGGTCTTCGAATGGATCGAAACTTGCAATCCATCTTTCTCTAATAGTACGTTGATTAGGTTGAGTGTTTGCGTTATACATTTTATTGTTACAAAATATATAGAGGTTTTTAGAATATAGAGGTTTTTAGAATATAGAGGTTTTCAGAATATATAGAGGTTTTCCAAAATATATAGAAGTTTTTCGAAGTTGTTGGAGTAGTACTTTAAAACTAAAACCTGCTCTGAAAAAATGTAAATTGTTGAAGTTAACAGGAAAGTAAAGTAGAAGTAATCAGAGCCAAGAAGATTTGAAGGGGTTTTTATAATCACGTTTTTGAATTGAGTTTTAAAATGCATTTTAGAGTGATTGATGTGTCTTTTAGCGATATACCTTTTCATTCACTTGAAGTAATAACAAAGGAAAGCACTGAATTTATCCAGATGGTTGTCATGAGAAAAGTCTAAAAAAATAATACTCGAAATCCAGAATAGTGCTTAGGCAATTACCCAATGATGCAAGGATCTAATTCTATTCGGTCCGAGCTGCACCATAAATTTCGAATTTTTTTTTTTTTTTTGAGATTAGGTTTGTTTTTTTCTACAAGCCCACTAACATCATTCTTTCAGATACTATTAATGGAGCTAGTCTAGCTTGTTTGAAACAAAGTAAGTCATGTAAGTATGACTTATGGATCTTAAATTCAGGCAAACTATTAAATTCGTTTTTTTCTAGTCGAAAAGCTCAATTGACTTTTTCTCTTTTCATGATCAAAAAAATATAAAGTTAATAAAAGCCGCGCGCGGCTCAAAAGTTTGAGTACTCCAAAATTCCAAAACATTTTGCACAACTAACATTGCAAGTTGTTTTCTATTTTTTTTACATAACGTGCACCTATGCTAAGTATGGTGCCAATTACACACGCTAAAAAAAGAAGCGTAAGTGGTTAATAAACTGAACAGAGACCATTCACATATTCGAGTATTAAGTAAATGTGACAAAAACAGCCATTTCACTCAAAGGTTTAATGCAGTAATTTATTCAATAGTTTTGTAAATCTTTTTATCACTCAAAATCGCTATATATACAGTTCAAGTTGTAATTAAACTCAACTATAAGCCCATGGCGCTGATTAAATTTGTATGAGCATATAAAGTATCACGAATTCCTAGCTTAGTTGGGGAGGGGGGAACCATGAATTAATCACTGTGAATAGACCCTTATTATGTATATTCTTGCGGAGAACAGTGATTTGTATTTAGATAAAAGTTCTAGCTAATGCTTTGTTTAGGTCTTAACGAGCTCAATGCCTGAATAACCTATAAATATTACAATAGAACATTCTACAAGAAGTTTTTAAGCTATTATCAAATTAATACATCTCATAATAGTCTATTCACATACCATTTAAACTATCCAAATTAGCTTTTGCAAAATAAGTTATGATTAACCCCGTCATCTTTGCCCTTTCCAGCTTTCTCTTGTGTAAGCACTAAGTACACACTAGGTATGTTTGAACTTTATTTTAATCAGTATATAACCCCTCTATTTTCCTCATTTTCGAAATTTCTCCATTCTTCTCAGCAATCACACTCAATTCCAATCATCATGTCAAATATTTATTCTGTTAACTTTCCAAAAATCCCAAATAATGGCGCTTTCATAATTCAAACTACCAAAACTCGATCTGAAAAATTCAAATCTGCTTTAAAAAAAACTGGGCATTGGATTAAAGACTTTTTTGACTTTGAAAGTTGTAATTTTGATGATAGTTATACTACTAATAATTACCAAGACTTGTTATTAGAATACTAGAAGGACTGTACTGGTCATAGTAACGAATGTTACTACTATATGCATGGATATTTTATATTGCTGCTAAGGTAATCGACCAGGGCGTATTTAAAGTACAATTGTACATGTAAGTACACTTATCGGTCCAGAAACTGATGTGTTAGTGCATGTGTCATTATAATTCAAAGCTAATACCAGCTGTAACCAAACTGGCTTATCACATACTTGGCGCCATATATTGATTATAATAGAGCTACAACATTATGAGATTTATCAATGAATTTTGTAAGAAATCTGTTATGCATACATGGCTGAAGGCATACAGTTGAAGTTTAGAAATTGATTTATACAGCTCACTATGCCTTAAAATTATATATAATAATTTGAATATACTAATCTAACTATTATAACTTTTATTTAAATTGTAATTGTAGAATATGTTGTGCATTGTTTGACATTAAATTATTCTATACCCGTTAGTCCACTTGAATATATAATGGTAGTAAGGAAAGACAGGCATATATCCCGCAGTGGCTCCGGTTCACTGAATACTTTCCCGTCCCGGAACACTCCAGCTTAAACTTAGACAAAACCACATCACCCCTGAAAATTCATGCTTATGCTTAACAGCAGCGCGCGCACAAACCATTTTTGTACCCACATTCGCGGGCAACAAAATTCAACATCAGAACATGAAGGAAAATTTTTTTTTTCCCATCATACTTTATCAAAAAACATGAGATGAAACTTTAAAAAATTGTTTTAACACAACAGGGTTCAGACAAAAAAAATAATCAGTTCAATAGAACTGGTTTGACTCCGATACGGGGAATTGAACCCCGGTCTGCTCGGTGAAAGCGAACCGTGCTAGCCACTACACTATATCGGATTGTTAACTTGTTGGAGGGTATATTGACAATTTGGTATACAATATGTAGACGAAAGTTCAAAAAAATTAATTTATTTAGTATATGTATTTAAGTAAATATTACTATTATTTATTATTATATCTAGCAACAACAAGATTTGAAGATAGTGGTTTGAAATAAACTGCAACCAATGCTCGAGCGAT